>BSBK01000429.1:0-110896 GCA_027943335.1 Chamaecyparis obtusa | reverse complement strand
AATATATATATTATATATATATATATATATATGTATATATATATATATATATATATATATATATATATGTATATATATACATATATATATATATATTACATACATACATACATACATATATATATATATATACATATATATATATATATATACATATATATATATATATATACATATATATATATATATATACATATATATATACATACATACATATATATATATATACATATATATATATATACATATATATGTATATATATACATATATATATATATATATACATACATACATACATATATATGTATATATATATATATATATATATATATATATGTATGTATGTATGTATATATATATATATATATATATATATATATATGTATATATATACATATATATATATATATATACATATATATATATATATACATATATACATATATATATATATATATATATATATATATATATATATATATATATATATATATATATATATATATATATATATATATGTATGTATATGTATGTATATATGTATGTATGTATGTATATATGTATGTATGTATGTATGTATGTATGTATGTATGTATATGCAAAAAATGCAAGAAATACAGAATTAAATCATTTGATAGTATGATACTTCATCATTGATCAATGCCAAATGCCAAAGATAATATTAAATATTCAAATAAGCCATGTCATGTATGTCAATGTTCACAATTCAATTAAAAATTAGAAAATCATTACAATTTCAAAATGTAGTTAATGATTCATCAATCAGAATCATGAGGATTATCAAAAAAACTTCTTTGTCTTCAACTCCTGCAAGTTTAGAATCATTTTAACACAAAGAGGTTCCACTTGTGCTAGATGCACCATGTGTCGGGATGTAATCATCATCATCATCATCATCATCCTCTGATCAGTATACTGCATTGCTGATTCTGAGCTCTCTAAATATTATCTTGCAAAGTTCCTATAATATCCTGGCTATCCTACAGCCAATCACTTGCATTGGGAACTCTACTATCACTAAACATCAAATCCAAGAAACTAGGAGGATCATAGCTATACAAAGCTCTAAAAGGAGTCATACGAATAGACATATGGTGAGTGGAATTGTAATAGTACTCACACAAATATATCCACTTGATCCAAGCCCTCTGTTAAGCAGACACATAATTCCAAAGATAGCCCTCCACCTATTTATTAACAATCTCCATCTAACCATTAGTCTGCGGGTGGTAACTGGTACTAGGAGTCAACTCTATGCTACACAATCTAAACAACTCCTACCAAAAGTGACTCATAAAATGGCTATCATGGTCAATCAAAATATTCTGGGGTAACCCATGCAATCTGAAAACCTCCCAAAAAAACAACTCTACAACCTGAATCACTGAAAATGTAGTAGTGATCGGAAAGAAATGAGCATATTTCATGAGTCAGTCAACTACCACATAGATGCAATCTTTGCCCTGGGCCTTAGGCACGCCCACAATGAAATCCATAGAAATACATTTCCACTTCCTCTTAGGAATGGGAAGTGGCTGCAGTAACCTAGCTGGATATGTGTGCACCTACTTGTTCTCCTAGTAAATAGAACACTCCCTAACATATTGTTGCACATCATGCTTAAGGCCTTTCCATGTGAAACACTCTCTCACCTGCCCATAGGTTTTGAAAAACCCATCTAGATAAGGGAGAATCATGGAAAGCTCTCAACACCATCTATCTGACACTCAATCCTAGAACCAAAAACACCCTCTCCTTGTAAATGATCAACTCATTCACAAGAGTATACCTATTGTCCTGTAAGGTCCCATCAATAAAATTAGATGCCCACTAATTTCTAGCATAATCAGCAATAATCAAGTGTCTCCAATCCTCAGCAATCTCTGTCATAGCACACAAGTGTGGCCTCCTAGAAAGTGCATCAACTATCACATTCTGAGTCCCCTTGATATATGAAATATCAAAATCATAAGACTTAAGCTTGTTGACTCACTTCTGTTATCTCTCATTTAGGTCATGCTATCCAAGGAAATACTTCAGGCTATTATGATAAGTTTTAATACAAAACTTACTACCCACTAGATACTGCCTAAACTTAGCCAAAGCATGCATTATGGCTAACATTTCCTTGTCATAAACACTAAAAGCTTTCTTAGGACCCCTGAGCTTCCTACTCTCAAAACTAATGAGATGATGATCCTGGGAAAGTACAAAACCAATGCCCTCACAAAAGCATCACAATGCAAATCAAATGGTCTAGAGAAATTTGGCATTGCTAGAACCGAGCATGATGTCATAATCAACTTGAACTTCTCAAAACACTCATGTGCCTGAGAGGTCCACTCAAAAGCACCCTTATGAGTCAAATTAGTAAGGGGAGCTACATGCCATAAGAAATCTGCAACAAATATGCAATAGAAGGCACACAAACCAATAAACCCACAATTGTGTTAAACTCCTTGGACTAGGTCAGTCTAGAATAGCACGAACCTTATCAGGGTCCATGCGAACTCCCTTTGCATTGATAATATGATGAAGGTACAACAACTCAGTCATCCCCAAGGCACACTTGGACTCCTTGGTATACAAGGAATCCTTATCTAGAATATCTAACATTGTATCCAAATGAACCAGATGATCCTCCCATGTCCTGTTATATACCAGTATATCATCAAAAAAGACCAAAACAAACTTCCTCAACTAGCTATGAAAGACCCTATTCATGGTGGACTAAAAAGTAGTCAGAGCATTAGTCAACCCAAATGGCATGACTAAAAACTCAAAGTGTCCATAATGGCATCGAAAAGTTGTCTTCTCTATGTCCTCTTGTACTTTGATCTAGTGGTAATTGGACCTCAAATCTATCTTGGAGAAGAAAGTTGCACCATGCAACTCATCTATCAACTCATTAATGCGTTGAATAGGATACCTATTTTTTATTGTCTTACAATTCAGCATCCTATAATCAATACACATCCTTAGTGTACCATCCTTTTTCTTCACCAAAACAACTAATGAAGCAAAGGGAGGCTTACTCAATCTAATATGTCCCATAGATAGAAGCTCCTAAATAGTTTTCTCAATCTCATCTTTCAAGCGCTTGGGATGGCGATAAGGAGTGATCATAATGGACTTAGTGCCCTCCATTAACTCAATAATGTGCTCAATGCCTCTTTCAAGTGGCCTACCATGAGGTAAATCACTAAACACTTTAGAGTGTTTAGTTCTAAGATCCTGTTGTTACCCAAAAATTCCCTATCATTCATTTTTTGCCACGGTCCTATTTTTAAAAGAAGTGCTCAAGTGTCGAAAACCCAGTGTGTTTTCTACCTTTTGGTCTGAAAGCTCAGGATGTTTTTGACATTCGCTGAAAGCCCAGTGTGTTTTTGATCTTTAGTTTGAAAACCCTCTATGTTTTTGACCCCTCATGTTTCGTACTTCTACTCTGGCATCGACACTTCCCTAAGTGCGCAACTCCGACCTGGTGGGGCCCTGTGGCTGGCTTTCCTCAAATTCTTATGGTTGTCACATGTTCGCAAGGAATATTCCTTGCCCTTACAATCATGCGACAGGATGACACCTGTCGGGGGGCCCATTCTTCATCTACAAAAGTTAAAGCTCATCAAAATCCTGTGGTTGTCGCTACACCACTGAGGAAAGATGTTGCCTATTTAAGCACACGATGTAACGACGGTCATCAATCTTCCTTCTGATGTGATGCTGGTGTTAGTGGGTCCAGGCCACATAATCCTATTTGGCGGCTCCTGATTCATTTGCGTCATTCCATCTCACCTTTTTGTCAGTGGGTCTTGTTTCAAAAGGCATCAACGGTGGTTGCATGATCGCTAAGGTATCTTTCCTAACATGTGATCATGCGACTACCATTGGATGAGAATCTTCAACTGATCAGTGGGCCCAGTGGTTGTTTTTGAAGAACGCTAGTGGTCTATCACATGATCGCATAGCCCCTTTTTAGGAAATGCAAATATGCAACAAACCATTAGCGACGCTGATAAGAGCTTGCAATTTGGCGGTGGGCCTACAGTTTGGTGATGTGCCCGCATTTCATTGGTTGGCTGGTGACAAGGTTTACAATGGGCCCGAGATGCAAGTGCGGTAAAGATCCGACGGTGGTCACATGTTCACATGGGATCTTCCGACCCCATGTGATCATGTGACAACCTTTCGATGAGATCCTTCTATCATGGGTCTGATGTGCCATGTCGTGCTGATGTGCTACTTTCTCATACGTTGAGCTGGTGGTGATGATGTAGTTGTAAGTGGGGCCAGATTTTAATGGCAGAAGTTAAGAGGAGGTCATTCTTTTCTCTTCTAACTTGGCGGTGTCCAATAAAGGGTTTCTTTGTTCGCATGTTCACGGATATGATTTAGCAGGCCTCCAGACTTGGCAAGAGTGTGGTTGCGTGGTTAACATGTTTCGCATGGTCACTAAGTGGAGCCCGGGGTTAAGAAAAGTTAAAGCGACTTGGCGACCAAAGGGAGAGTGAGCCCGAGGTGTCTTGCGTGACCGGATGGTGATTTAGCGAAGCTTGTCACATGATCACATGAGGCTTTTTTAGCTCATGCGATCATGCGACCAGTGGTATTTTCAAGCGGTGTGGCCAGTTTTGGTAGGCTTTCTTCTGTAGATGGATGTTGTTTGCAAGTGTGAGTAGCTGAGAATTGATGATTTCAGAGGTGGTTGCAGTTGGGAGAATTTGCAGAAGATTTAGACTATCATTTGTGGGTCCTTTCGAGGATCTAAGATCAGATTTGAGCATTCATGGCTTAGTGGGCTTGCAGAGAGGTAGTTGGATCAGGGTTGCTAATCTACAGGCATGATTAGTATAGGCATGGACACGCAAGCACGTATCTGATCAGTTGAGATATTTTCATGAACATTTATGATCAGAAGTGACTGGTTTAGGGTTGGATTATTTTATGCAGATTTATGTAACCCTGGTTAATTTTGATTCCTGCCTGTGTGCAGAGGTGTATATAATTTGTTTTTTGGAGCCTTAGTGCTCAGAGAGTTCACATTTTGTAAAAAGGAAAGTTTCTTTCCTAGAAAGCTATCTGAGACACTTTTCTGTCCTTTGGTTTTCTACTCTTTGTAATCTCCCATTGATAATTCAGATATGGCAAAGCATTTTGTGACACTCTTATTGTCCTCATGCCTTCTTATGTGAGTTATCTCTTATTGGATTGAAGTTTATGAATGTTGTCAATAGAAATTGGGGTTCCTGGTCCCTCTCACTTTCTGTGATTTTGTGTGTTACTATGTCTGATCTGATTTAGATGTTTTTGTGGGTATGCTACAACCCCTAGCAGTCTTGTCTCATTCCTACACCTAGTTGTAGAGGAGGATGTTTATTTGCAGGTCATAGGTTGAGTCTTTTGTTCAAGCCTTCCTATGAAATACTTATGCAAACCTATCTAGTGAGTGGTGACTTATTAGACATGATTTCTCCATTGATCTCATCCCTCTATACTGAGATCCAAACCCTAGTTTTGGTGCATCACCTAGTAGGTAGTTTGCTTTCCTGTTATTTCCATTTCATGTACTCCTTCTATCCCTTTCCCTCAAAAGATTTACTTTGCTATCTAAGAAGCAAACTAAGGTGACTATCCAAGAGGAACCAGCCTAGAACCTGGAGGTCTCATCTCGGTTAGCAAAGGTCCCACAACCTTGAGATGATTCCCTTGTTATACTGGATTATCAAGACCAAGAGAGCTTGAGATCAGAAGTGCAAATTCAGTGTCTAACACCTATATGTTAGGATGATAAGCTGGTTTTCCTGCCTCCTCAAGTGTGGGTAATAATATGCACTCTGTTGCCCACTCAACTACATCATGACTAATAAGACACTGCATATGTCTAAGTGTGATAGTTTTCAAATTTTTCTCTTTGATTGCCTTGAGAATATGTTTTTTTCCATCTACTTCAAACTACATCTCCATATCCTTAAGGCTGAGATAAAAAGCCTCAATAGAATGTAACCAGCTCATACCTAAAATCAATTATGTCCCCCCTATGTCAACCACATAAAAATTAGACTTGAATTCATAATTATTTAACCTCAAGGGAAGGTGTGGAATTATCATGTCACACTGAAGTGTGTAACCATCAGCCACCTTAACTCTAATGCCTTCAAAACCTTCGGTTTGTAAGCCTCTCCTAGATACCAACTTTGAGTCAATGAAATTATGAGTAGCACCTGTATTCAACAAGGCAATAACACGCTGCCCTTCTAGGAGTCCACGTAACCTGAAAGATCACTCTTTTTGCATGGTGGAGAGGTAGATGACCTTAAGGTTGGGATCACCATCAACATTTTTCTCTTTAGTCACATCTTCATAGTTCTCTTCATCATTATCAGCTTACTATCCCACAAAATCAGAACTATGTTCATCCTCAAAAAATCATAAGCTTATTTCTCCGCTTAGGCTTCAAAGGACATTCACATTTTTCATCATAAGGAGCCCTGCAATAGAAACATAATCTTTTCCTTCTCAAATCATTAAGTGTTTCCTGATCAAGAGGCCCTATCATAGGTCTTTCAGAATCTGATCCATCTATTCTTTTTGGAACAATATTGTTGTCAAATGAAGAACTAGATGGTTTAGGAGGAAACCAAATGCATGGAGCTGAAAATTCCAAATCTCTTGCTTTCTTCATGGCTTCCTGCAAAGATGAAGGGTCAAAGGACTTAACCCAGCCCCTGAGATGCTCAACTAACCCCTCCATGAACAACATCATACACCTCCTTTTAGAAATATCATACACCATGAATAAAACCTTCTAGAACTCACTAATGAAGGCCTCTAAACTACCAATCTGTTTGAGTTGTGCCAACTCATAGAAGTAGGACTCCGAGTCCTTCCTATCAAATCTCTCAATTAAATCTATCCACAAACTCCTAGTAAGTCATAATCTGGTCATGGTGCAATGAAACCAACCCATGGTACCACCAATCATGGGCTATGCCATCAAGGTACAAAATAACAAACCATATAGCGTCCTCTTCATACATAAGACGCAATGATAAATATGTGTCCAACTTGTGAACTTAAGCTCTAGCTATCATTTTCCCACTTCCATCAAAGTGAGTCATGGTTAATTTCTTGGTTGCATGTTTAAGACCACTTTGTCTAGGCCTTTGTCGCATGTTAGGACCCAACCTACCTCTGGAATGCTCTCTCTTCTATGTCAAGAATGTATCAAAGTTCAAATTTCTCTTGATGGCTTCAGGTAAGGCATCCCACTCTACAAAGTGAGCCACCATGTCATCAAAAAATGGTGCTGACTATGTCTCAATGCTGACTGTATCCACCTCAAGCCTCAAGAAAGTGGGTTGTAAAAGCCTATCACAAGTGCTTGTAGGATCAATCCTAAAATCCTTTCTATCCTCAATCTTAGACCTGTGAGAGCTAACTGATGCACTCCTAGTGCCCCTATCTCTGCCACAATCACTAGGTAAAGTCATATGATATAAGGTGTCAAATAATTGTTGCAAAACATTTGCAACATGATGTTGTCCTTGTAAATTTATGAAAGCATCTCTGGCCTCCCTGTCCACATCATTACTAATATTATTTATATTCTGGTCACTTGTATGATTAATCTGTGGACCTTGTTCTAATGCAGGAGCATCCTGGGGTATTTGGAAATCTTGTATCAACCAAAAATATGTTTGTGTTTGGTTTTGGATTTCTATTGTATCTTGGTTGAAGACCTGAGATTCTCAGTCTCTTTGTGTTAGTTCTCGATTGTAAGCTTGTTTGGCTTCACCGATGGAGCTTGGTGGTTGGTAGTCACTTTGGTGGTAGTTCTTAGTTGGGATTTTTCTTGGCTTCACTGATGAACTCGGTGACTTGATGTGTTGGTTTCTCGGTTGAAGAGTTATGTGCTCAGTTACTGACTGGGTCTTGGTGTTATGTTATCGACTAGTACTAGCACTTGATGTTTTTGCTGACCGACTTGCTTGTTTGGATAAATCGGCTTGGCCGACTAGTGCATTTAATTTGGGTTGCGCTCCTCAAGTTATGGATTGACCATTGGATGTGTGGGGACCTAAATCTAGTGTGTTGCATTCTTCTATGTAGATTTGATGACCATTTGAAGGCCGACATGAAGAAATATATTTTGTAAAGGCTATGTTGATAGCTGACTAATATTTTGTAATAAATTATTATTATAAAGCCGACTTGTGGTTGACTAGTATATAAGGAGGGTTTGGATACTGTTTAGAGGGAGGATAAAAGAGGAAAAAGGAATAGGAAAGTGATAGCAAAGTATATTCTGATATGAGAGCATAATTCAGTTGGTTATCCTAAGTGTAGTAGAGCTAGTATTGTTTTGGAACAAGCAGATTGCTTGGAGGCTTGCGAGCTCAAGTTTAGATCTGGACTAGCTAGGGAGAGTTGGATCATTGTTGATCTTGTATTTTTTGATGTAATTGGCCATAACTGGGAAGGCCTTATAACTTGGCATGCTGCTTGTAAGCTTGGTTATTGATGAAAGAAAGTTGAATTCTTGATCAGAGATTGTTGTGTATTGTGTTTTCCACTGTGTGACTTTGGTTGTATCATGTTTGGATATCTCCTATGGGGATTCTCTGACCTTGACTGCATCATGTTCACTACTCTCAGGAGGTTGTGATGCTCTACCCCTACGGGTATAGTGCATTATAGGTACAAATCTCTACCATAACTGGACCCAAATTATCTTCAGGATGGCAAGATCAATGCTCTAATACCACTTTAAAGAGCTTGGTTGGCTCTTAACTGTAAACAACTTTTTGTATTATTTTTTTTGCAATTTTTTTTGTATTTTTCGATCATAAATATATATTTTTTGAAAAAATTTTAAAGTATATAATTGAAGAAAATAACAATTAACTATGTACTCCAAAAGATAGCTAAATTACTAGTAAGAACATTATCAATGTCTAATAGGCGATACATAATTTAATTATTTAAATTGGCACCTTAGAATCAAATGCAGCTTGCTAGGTAAAGAGACGCAGCCCTAAGGAAGACTTGAACCTTGTTGGAAGTAGATGCTAGCAGTATTAAATGGTTTCCAAACTTTATGGACTCCTTGCATGACTGATTTGATGAAGGCAGATTATGATGAAAACTCTCCCACCTCACGCAGCTACAACTAGATACGTTGCCCTCTTAATCAATTGCAATCTTCTTCATATCCATACGACAATCCATGAATTCATTTGCAACATACAACCAACAACACACAATTCATTGGTATTGAGACCAATTCAAAGTGCATAAATTCTTGGAAGAAATTGACGTTTCTTCAAGAAAAAGACCAAAACCCTTGTTTCCTCTCCAATTTTAATTTTCTTCAATTTTCATAAATTCATCAATGATATGAGGAATTTTAATTCCTTCAAGGCTTTATATTTAAACATTAAAACAAGGCCTCTTCCACACACTAAGCCTCAATCTTCAACTTCACACATTTCAGTAATGAGGCTTCAACAACACACCATCCAAATAGAATATTAAATAACATAAGTTATTAATTAAGCAAAGCTTAATTTAATAACTCCATATACAAATGATGAAATTGAATGCTTCTGACACTAAGCATCATGTACCCACACTACCCTACTAGGAATAGTAACCAGACAAAAATAGACTTACTAAAAATAATAAATCTATCATAGAGACCCTCTAAACCAACTGTTAGGTCACGAGGATGGCAATGATGAACTGACAAAAACACCCTCCAAATATTGCTAAAATGGGGACATCACATGAAATCAATAAAATGTAATGGAAATCTATTTGTTGTTCAAGAATGATAGGAATAGCTTAGTAAGGTCTTAAATACTAGAAGACTTTTCATCACAATAGCTGAGAAACATTGTAGGCAACATGGTCATATTGAAGGGGGGCATGATTATCGTCCATTGGTAAGTTGTGAACATTATATCATTTTAATAATTTATATACATAAGAAATCACTTGATGATGAGATCCTAATCATGGTTTATTTATGTTGATCATTATTATATAGGTGGGGTGCCCTAGGGCACATGATATGGACTACCACAACCCGAAGAATATGGTTTTCCAAGTGGAGGAATGTGGAGGTGTGAATATAAAAGTTAAAGATAATGATCCTACAGAAGAAGATGATCATGCGCCAAAAAACACAATTGAAGATGATGGTACAAATACATTGATCCATGACACATTTAGTACTGACGTAGTTGATCATGATAATCAAGATGACTTTGATGTTGTTCATGATTTACCTCTACTTGAGAACGCATATTAGCCCCTTTACGAAGGCTCCCAAACATCTCTTCTCTCTTTTGTATTGTTGTTGGTGAGCTTGAAGGTTATGAATGGTTAATCCAACATAACAATTTCACGTATGTTAAGGTATGTCATATATGTCATCTTTTTCATCAATTTTTTCATTATTTCATCATAGTAAATAAAGGGTGAAACATGTACCATCAATCTTCTTTATATTAACAAATTATATTTTTTGTTGTAGATTGATAGGTCAGTTTTTGTTACCACCATCAAATATTCTACCTCACTCATACTAAGAATTATCTACCATTATGAAAGATATTAGAATGGAGTATCAAGTAATAGATGCATCTCCCAATGATCATATTATATATCATAAACAACATGAATTTTCAATAGAATGCCCTGAGCATCATATTAGTAGATATCAAATAGATCAACCAACAAAAAAGGTTTCTCACAAAGTTTTTCATTATATTCCCATTATTCCACTTTTGCAATGATTATTTAGGTGTGAAAGCTTGGCACAATTTATGGATTACCATGCATGAATAGAAATCAAGATGACATTTTTGAATGCATGTGGATGGTTCTACATTTATGGACATAGATAAAAAAAAATGGCCACACTTTAAAGAAGAACCTCATAATCTCAGGCTTTCATTGGAAGCGGATGATGTCAATCCATTTGGAGAGATGAGATCTATTTACTCGGTGTGGCATATTTTTGTTATCAACAATAACATTCCTCCATGGATGTCAATAAAGAGGGAGCACATAATGTTAGAAATAATTGTTCTAGGTATTTTTTCATTTAATAGTCATCTACATTAAATTATAAATATTGTAGTAAAATGGTTATAATAATTATGTAATGTTTTTGTTCATTCAACTAGGTAAGTACCAAGTTAAAGATATGAATGTATATATTGAGCCTCTTATCGATGAGTTGCTGGAGTTATAAAAATGGTGTCACTATGTATGACATCTCTAGACCAATAGGACAAAGACAATTTCAATTGCATGCAATTCTTGTATGGACAATTCATGATGCCCTAGGGCTAACACATTTTTGTGGTATGTTATAATTTTCAACTTGCGCATAATTATAATTATAAAAATTAACATATTTAATTCAATTATGCATGATCTTGTAGGTCTTCAAACAAAGGAAAAATTTTCTTGTCTAGTTTGTGGTCCAAAGATGAAATCTCGTCATTCAAAAAGTTTAGGAAAGTAGGTGTTTGATGAGTATAGACACTTCCTCCACAAAAATCATAAGTATCAAAATATTGAAAAGCATCTTTTCAATGGGAAAGAAGAGACTACATCAAAACCATGAAGAATGAAACCTCGCCTATGGAAGTTAGAGTATAATAGAATTAATCATCAAGGTAATGTCATTCCATCTAATTATGTTTTGTTTACTCATAATGTAATAAATGACAATTGTCATTGTTAAGTTTCTAAACTTATATGGGCCATGAAGGTCATCAAGGCATTAATGAACATCTTCCAAAGGGACTAAAAAGTTATCCCAAATAATTTAGTAGGTTTCCCTACTACAAGAAGCTATAAATTGTGCATTTGTTTGATACTATGCATATTGGAAAAAAATATAACATAGATGTTATGAAATTTTTTGGATGAAATGCATGAAAAAGAAAAAATTGTCAAAATTTATGGTGACATTCAGGAAATCAATCATGCAATGAAAATTTCATTCAATTAAATAGAGATAGAGACTAGATTAATATAAGTGTCCTTCATTGGTTATTAATGGAGCAGCAAATCAATGCTATAAAAGAAGCCATATGGAAGACACCTTCATTAAGGTAATTCATGTTATTGTATATTTACTATATATTTTTATATTGCATGTACTTTTAATTGTATTATGTTTACTAGAAAATATTGAAAATATATAGTACAGGAGCACCCATGGGAAGCTAGTTGGCTATCTCATTTTTAGTGTGAAAGAGTGTGAAAGACCCTCTTGAAGGGCAGTGTAAATAGATAAGGTCATGTGGACCAAGAGTGGTGTGGTGTAAGTATAGTTTAGTGGTTCTTTCTAGCTAAAAGCTCAAATTAGCTTCATTAATGAATTGTACTTGATGTTGTCATCAGGTGGAAAAATGATGTTTTAAAATGCTCTTAGGGTCCTTTGATGCCCTAGGAAGTCTATCTGAGGTTAGATAGGTTAAGCTAGGGTTTAAAACACCTAAAAGGTGAAAAGATGTAAAAAGATGTAAAAATGTTGCAAGCAACATTTGCAACTTTTCAAAAGTTGTTGTCATAAAATGTAAGCCTTAAGGTTTTTGACCTTTGAAGAGGTTAGGGTGGCTTAAAAGGCCTAAACACATGGGATAAGAGTACTTAAGGCAAGTTAACCCTAATAGAGGGGGTTGGATGTCATTTTGTATAGACTAATATACAGAGCAAAGGAGGTTTTTCTGAGAATAGTATGAGAAATTGATTACCAGTGGTAACTTTGAACATTGCATGGATTAACTTAGGCACTATAATACTTATTTTTCATTTCTTAGCATGTAATAGAGTGTTTCCATATTTTGGTTTGTTCCTAAGTCTAGGTTTTTAAGCATTTTCTAAATTCTTCTAGTTAATATTGTTCACTGTCCAGTTTTGATAGTGTTAAAGAGCTGAATTTCTGGATTTGATTGTGTGTGAATTTTTAGTATCAAAGTTTCGGATCACACTCTATGATCCATCATCAGGATATAAATCATAGAGTGTGATCTGAAATGTTGATACTAAAAATTCACACATAATCAAATCCAGAAATTCAGCTCTTTAACAATGGATTTTGGAAATCTCATGCTATTATTTGATAGTGTTGCAGAGATGTGAACCTAGCTCCATTTCCCACCAGAGTTTTTGTATGATGTTTTGGGGATGGAGACTAGGGTCAATGTAATTCAAGATACCTCAATTTTGGGCTCTATAAATGCATGCATTGATTTTTAAGGTCTTGCCCTAGGTGAGCTGTGAAAGAAGCCCGACTAGGAAGACCAAGAGATTGATCAGAAATATTGCAGGAGGGAAAGTGTCATGAGCCAAGAAGGCCATGAATGTATTGTTTTGTGAACTATAGTTACTCAAGAAAGAGGAGTGCCCAAGAGATCATCTTGCCAAGTTTAGAGGTTAGAAACCAAAGACTGGTTCAAAACCAAGTAAAGGGCCCTAAATCCAAAACAGGGTGTACGGATAGTATTGGAGGCTTAGACCAAGAAAATCTTGGAGGTCTTAGGACATATGTTTGAACTGCCAAAATACATTTGGGGGTTTTTTGAGAAGATTTAGCAGTAAGGGGGAATCCTACATTTTAGGAGGCCTAATTGGGGCAAAAAGGCTACAAGGCCTACAACCTAGGAATCTGGAGAGTGATGGAGAAATGAATGAACTTGGTAAGAAAAGACATAAGTTTAGAGTCAAGAATGGATTTGATTGAAGCCCTTGACCTCCTACAAAACAAACCATTGGTTAGGGCTTGGGAGTCATGGACTAGGAGAGTTCTTTTTGAAGAATAAGCATAGGAATCTGACAAGATAGGAAGTTTCTTGAAGGAGGAAAGAATAGGTTATTTCCAAGTGAGTAGGGGTGGATTGAGGAAGCCCTAAGAGGTCCTAAGAGATACTTAAGAAGATTTGAAGGCAACTCAAGGTGAATCAAGGAGTCTCCCTATCATAGTGGTATCAGAGCAAGTTAAAGATTTGGGAAAAGAAGTGTTGCAGCAAGTGAATGTTGCAGCCCATAGAATTAGGTGAAGAATCAAGTGCATCTAACAAGATGGTGACTAATGTCAAACTGGCTAAAAAGTTTGATGAGCAAGAAGAGGATAACTGATTGCTCAGAGAAAGATTGGCTCAATTGGAGCAGCTCTTGGGTGAAGTCCAAGACAAGGCAGACATGGTGAAGGATAAGGTAGACTAGAAAGAAGAACAAGAAGCTAAGGAGAAGGAGTTAGACTTAGAGGAAGAAGATCCAACTCCTAACCCTTTCATACTAGAAGAACCCTTCTTAAAAGAGCTCAAGGCCTTAAGTGGAAAAGCATTGGAGGGTGTGCCACTTTTTAGTGGAAAAATGGATCCTGATCTAGTTATGGACTGGATTGATAGTATTGAAAATCACTTTGAATGTGATGGCATAACAAATGCTCAAAAGGTAAAGGTGCCTAAGTCTAGGTTGAGGGGATCAACACTCACCTGGTGGAAGTATGTGCAGACTAAGAGAGAGAGAGAAAGAGGGCAAGAGTCCCATTGTCACATGGAAGGTCATGTTGACTAAGCTAAAGAAGACTTATTTACCTGATGACTATGAGGTTTAGTTGCATAGAAGGAGACAAAACATTAGGCAGAAAGACTTAAATGTCCAAGCATACACTAAAGAGTTCCAAAAATTATGTCTAAGGTCAGAGGTAGTAGAAGATGAAAGCATAAGATTGGCTTGGTATCAAAATGCACTTAAATGGTCTATCCAAGAAGAAATGAGTCTTGCTACCTTCAAAAGTGTTAGAAAATGCTATCAAATGGCTTTGAAGATAGAAGAGAAAGGAAAAAAGAAGCATGATCAAACCTCAAGGGGAAGAGGTAGAGGAAAAGAAAATAGAGGACATAAAGGTAGCTTTGCAGGTAGGAGCAATGAGTTTAGAGCTCAAGGAGAGTCCAAATTGATAGAGATAGTCAATGAAACTAGTGGAAGAGGAAGTATGAATAAAGGAAGAGGCTTCCAAGGTGGAGGAAGAGGTAGGTTTGGAGGTTCAGGTAGAGCCTCACACTTTGTAACCATGAAATGTTTTCATTGCAACCAACTAGGTCATCTAGCCTATAGATTCCCTGAGAAGGCTTCTAATTCACATGGTGAGAAAAGGGTAAACTATATTTCCCAATAAGAGACTGGTAGCATTAAAGCTCCTGAAATTAACCTTGATTCAGAGAGTGGGGAGAATCTCATGATTAGGAAGATTCTCATTAAAGAGCCTGTCAAAGAGGAAGCTAAACAAATGAGGGCACTTTTTAGAGTGAAGTGAAAAATACTTGGTAAAGTCTACAAGATGATCATAGACTCAGGGTCTACTAACAACATCATCTCAGAGGAGGTAGTTAGCAAACTAGGATTGACCAAAATACCTCATACAAACCCTTATAGAGTTACATGGTTAAATAAGGGATAGCATGTTCTTGTAAATGAGCAAGCATGGGTTGATTTTTCAATAGGGAAATATGTGGATAGAATCTTGTGTGATATACTCCCAATGGATGCATGCCACCTACTCCTAGGTAGGCCATGGTAATTTGACAGGAAGACAATTCATGATGGAGAGAGGAACTCCTATTCTTTCAAGAAAGATGGGATCACATATAGAATTCAGCCACTCATGGATGATGAGGGGTCTACATCAGTAGGACCTAACATCTTATTACAAGGAGGTCAAAAGTACATTCAAGATGTAAATAATGGAGAAGGGACACACTATGCAGTCACAGTTAAGCTTAGTGAAGAGAAGAAGGTGGAACAAGCAACATTGCCAAAGGAAGTACAACAACTATTGAAGGAGTTTAAGGACATAGTTAGTGATGGATCACCTACAATGTTGCCACCTCCTAGAGCCATAAGTCATCAGATTGACTTCATACTAGGAGCATCTCTACCAAATAAAGTAGCATACAAGATGACTCCTGATCAAAACAATGAGATATCTAGACAAGTACAAGAGCTTTTGGACCAAGGACTAATCAGGAAAATAATTAGCCCATGTGCAGTGCTAGTAGTCCTAGCATCAAAGAAGAGAGGTAAGTGGTAGCTTTGTACAAACTCAAGAGAAATTAATAGGATCACTATAAGGTACAAATTTCCCCTTCCTAGGATTGAAGATCTTATGGACTGTTTGGGAGGAGCAAGGTACTACACCAAGTTGGACTTGAAGAGCGGGTATCATCAAATTAGGACTAAGGAGGGAGATGAGTGGAAGACTACATTCAAGACCACATAAGGGAGACTACATTCAAGACCACATAAGGGCCCTATGAATGGTTGGTCATGCCCTTTGGGATTAGCAATGCTCCAAGCACCTTCATAAGATTGATGAATGAGGTGTTGAAAGACTACATTGGTAGATTTGTAGTAGTATACCTAGATGATATCCTAATCTTTAGTAAGACTAAAGAACAACACCTCCAACATTTGTAGATTGTGATGAAGAGACTCCATGAGGAGAAGTTATCCCTTAACTTGGAAAAGTGTGAATTTATGAAAGAAGAGCTGATTTATCTTGGCTTTGTGGTGTCCCAAGGAACCGTGAAGATGGATCCTAGCAAGGTGGAAGCAATACTCAATTGGCCTACACCTACAAGAAGCACTGAGGTAAGGAGTTTTCATGGACTTGCCCAATTTTATAAGAAGTTCATTAAAGGTTTTAGTGAGATATGTGCACTAGTCTTAGACACTATTAAAGGTGGAATAAAAACTAAATTCAAGTGGACTCAAGAGGCTAGAAAAGGTTTTGAGTTGTTGAAGAAGAGAGTGGATACACAACCTATATTGGTATTGCCAAACTTTGATAAGTTATTCACCTTAGAATGTGATGCAAGTGGCATAGTAGTTGGAGCAATGTTGAACCAAGAGAATAGACCAGTGGCATTTTATAGTGAGAAGTTGAATAAAGCTAAGAAGAGGTATTCTTCTTATGATCTAGAGTTATATGCATTGGTACAATCCTTGATGAAATGGAGGCACTATTTGCTGCCTAAAGAATTTGTGGTGTACACTGATAATAAGGCTTTGAGTTTCATTAACTCTCAGGAGAAGTTGAGCAATAGACATCTCAAGTGGATGGAATATTTGCAAGCCTATACCTTCACTATAAAGCATAAGAAAGGACAGTTGAACAAGGTGGTTGATTCCTTGAGTAGGAGACTCTTGACAGTCTAGGAGGTACAGCTACAAAGCATAGGCATAGAGAGCTTCAAAGAGATTTATGAAGGAGATGAGGACTTTGCAAAAACATACAAGGTATGTAAGGAATTCAAGAATCATTTCCATAGTCAATTTGTAGACTATACAATTTAGAATGATCTCTTGTTTAGAGGAGGATAGTTATGTGTTCCTAAGGGATCTATGAGGGAGAATGTGATACAAGAGAAGCACAATGGGAGTTTGAGGGGGCACTTTGGCCTAAACAAAACACTAGAACTAGTGCAAAGGTTCTATTATTTGCCTAAGATGCAAAAGGATATCAGAAACTATGTGGAGCAATGCTTGGTTTTCCAAAAAGCTAAAGGAACCTCAACTAATGCAGGTTTGTATCAACCTTTGCCCATTCCTAGCAAGCCTTGGGAATGCATTAGTATGGATTTTATTGTTGGATTGCCTAGAACCAAGACTAGTTTAGATAGTATATTTGTGGTTGTAGATAGGTTTAGCAAGATGAGCCACTTCATTGTTTGCAAAACCACTCATGATGCCAGTCATATTGCACATTTGTTCTTTAAAGAGGTGGTACAGATTCATGGCTTACCACTAAGCATAGTATCTGACAGAGATGTCAAATTTATGGGCCATTTTTGGAAGACCCTATGGAAGAGGTTAGGCACTAACCTATCATTTGGATCAGCCTTCCATCCCCAAACTGATGGTCAAACTAAGGTTATTAATAGATTGCTAGGTAATCTCCTTAAGTGTTTGACAAAGGAGTGTGGAGTGATGTGGGATCAACTGTTACCATAGGCAAAGTATGCCTATAATGACAATGTTAATAGAACAACAGGGATGAGCCGCTTTGAAATAGTTTATGGCCTAGAGGTGTACGTGAGTTAAGGCACCTAGCAAATGAAGAGGGAAGGAGTGGATATGTAGAAGATTTCACTCAATCAATGAAGGAAGTTCATGATCAAGTGAAGTAGTAGCTCCAAGAGGCTACACAAAGGTTAAAAGTCAAAGTTGATGAAAGAAGGAGAGACATTCAGTTTTCTATGGGAGATCTTGTGATGGAACATCTTAACAAATCTATATTGAAGAAGGGAGTCCCCACCAAACTTCAGATGAGAAGGATAGGTCCTTGCAAGATCCTTTCTAACTATGGTCAAAATGCTTATAAAATAGACTTGCCATTAGACTTGGCAATGTCTCTTATGTTTAATGTGCAAGATTTGGTACTGTATAAAGGGCCTACACTAGTAAACTCTGAGTCATAGTCAGACAGTGGAAGCATCATTCAGGATGTTTAGCTTCCCAACACACCTAATCCGGTAGCAATCAAAATTCTAGACTCTAGAGTGAAGAAAAAGACTAGGAAGGGAACCTACATGGAGCATCTCATTCAATGGCAAGGTAAGATAGAGTTTGAAGTGACTTGGGTAGCTGAGAGTGAGTTCAAGCAGTAGGGAGTTGATCCTAAACTCCTGTTACCGGAGGTGACTTAAGTTCTTAGCCTTGGCAGCATGGTGCAGGAGCACTCCTAGGAAGCCAGTTGGCTATTTCATTTTTGGTGTGAAAGAGTGTGAAAGACCCTCTTGAAGGGTAGTGTAAATAGATAAGGTCATGTGGACCAAGAGTGGTGTGGTGTGAATCTAGTTTAGTGGTTCTTTCTAGGCTAAAAGCTCAAATTAGCTTCATGAATGCACTGTACTCGATGTTGTCATCAGTTGGAAAAATTATGTTTTTAATGTTCTTAGGGTCCTTCGATGCTCTAGGAGGTCTAACTGAGGTTAGATAGGTTAGATTGGGGTTTAAAACACCTAAAAGGTGAAAAGATATAAAAATGTTGCAAGCAACATTTGCAACTTTTCAAAAGTTGTCATAAAATGTAAGCCTTAAGGTTTTTGGCCTTTGAAGAGGTTAGAGTGGCCTAAAAGGCCTAAACACATGGGATAAGAGTACTTAAGGTAAGTTAACCCTAATAGAGGGGGTTGGATGTCATTTTGTATGGACTGATATACAGAGCAAAGGAGGTTTTTCTGAGAATAGTATGAGAAATTGATTACCAATGGTATCTCTAAGCATTGCATGGATTAACTTAGGCACTGTGATACTTTTTTTTCATTTCTTAGCATGTAATAGATCATTTCCATCTTTTGGTTTGTTCCTTAGTCTAGGTTTTCAAGAATTTTGTAAATTCTTCTAGTTAATACTGTTCATTGTCCAGTTTTGGTAGTGTTGCAGAGATGTGGACCTAGCTCCATTTCCAACTACAATTTGTGTATGGCCTTTTGGGGATGGAGACTAGGGTCAATGTGCTTCAAGATGCCTCAAGTTTGGGCTCTGCAAATGCATGCATTGATTTTTAAGGTCTTGCCCTAGGTGAGCTATGAAAGAAGCTCAGCTAGGAAGACCAAGAGATTGATTAGAAATATTGCAGGAGGGACAGTGTCCTGAGCCAAGAAGGCCATGAATGTATTGTTTGGTGAACTATAGGTACTCAAGAAAAAGGAGTTCCCAAGAGATCATCTTGCCAAGTTTAGAGGTTAGAAACCAAAGACTGGCTCAAAACCAAGTAAAGGGCCCTAAATCCAAAATAGGGTGTATGGACAGTATTGGAGACTCAGACCAAGAAAATCTTGGAGGTCTTAGGACATATGTCTGAACTACCACAACACATTTGGTGGTTCTTTGAGAATATTTAGCAGTAAGGGGAATCCTACATTTTAGGAGGCCTAATTGGGGCAAAAAGGCTCCAAGGCCTATAACTTAGGAATCTAGAGAGCGATGGAGAAATGAATGAACTTGGAAAGAAAAGACCCAAGTTTGGAGTCAAGAATGGATTTGATTGAATCCCTTGACCTCCTAAAAAACAAACCATTGGTTAGGGATTGGGATTCATGGACTAGGAGAGTTCTTTTTGAAGACTAAGCATAGGAATCTGACAAGATAGGAAGCTTCTTGAAGCAGGAAAGAATAGGTTCTTTCCAAGTGAGTAGGGGTGGATTGAGGAAGCCCTAAGAGGTCCTAAGAGAGACCTAAGAAGAGTTGAAGGAAACTCAAGGTGAATCAAGGATTCTCCCTATCAATATCATTTTATAATTGTTGCAGTAAATTCTACATATATCTCTCTCAGACCACTCTGATAATAATGTCAAGAAAGTTATATATTATCTTGGAAAATATATGAGGTAAGTAGTGATATTTGTTCAATTTGTTGTATGTATATATTATATTTGTGATTTTTTTTACTTGTTATGTAATATATTATATATTGTTTTATTAAGTCTTGTTAATATATTTGCATCTTCAATCACTTGTAGGTGGTTGTCATCTAAAGAAATTCATAAAGAAGATATAAAAAAAGTCCTCGTCTAATGTGTGAAATACAAAAGTGTCTACCTTTGATTTTTTCAATGCACAAGAATACTACCTCATACACCAAATTGAGGAGATTGAATTGTGTAGACATGTACACACTAGGTCAATGTGGATGGTTGAGAGGCACTTGAAATTTTTTAAGGCTTTGGTTTGAAAAAGACAACGTCATGAGGGTTCTGTGGTGGAGGGATATATGGTATACTAGAATATGGTGTACATTACTTAAAATATTCCTAAGTTTACAACAAACATCCATGTAGATTGTATTTGGGATCCCAACCCCATTAACAAATTCAAAGGGGAGTACTTGATGGGGAAAGGTAGATTGATGAAAGTGAGAGGTAATTAAAGATGTTATTGTGGTTAATTAATTCTTAATCTTCAAAAGAAATCAGTTGTATGTCATCTAT
The DNA here is from genome assembly GCA_027943335.1 of Chamaecyparis obtusa. Taxonomy (NCBI): domain Eukaryota; kingdom Viridiplantae; phylum Streptophyta; class Pinopsida; order Cupressales; family Cupressaceae; genus Chamaecyparis; species Chamaecyparis obtusa. Next base: position 89,857 of record BSBK01000429.1, on the reverse strand, counting down.
TTATTTTTTGTTTAGTTGGTCGAGAGTGGGATGCGCTACATTTGTATATTACAAATAATCTTTATTGGATGATGGTATGGATTAAACGATGTCAACATTTAGGTCGCACATTAACATGGGAAGGTGTGGCTTCATTTTTTAAAGAAGCTCATCGTAATGGAGATTCTAATGTTACATGAAGGGAAATGGATTTAGCATATGGTTTAATAGATAAATAGGTATGCATAAATTTATTAATCACCCATATGTTTATCCTACCTATTAATTGATGAGCTTAAGAGGATTTTCTTTGTAAAGCTATACTTTTCTTTATAGTGTCTTTCACAACCTAGTTCTTATTAATTTGTAATATGTTTTTCAAATGATGTCCTTAATCTCATTACTCTTATTATTGAGAGGAGTAATGTTGATTTTACTTTGGTGGACTCAACTCTTTCTCAAGTATCAGTCTAATGATGAAACTAGTTTAAAATGTGGCTGGGACCTAATTATTGCATACTTACTCCAAAAAATTGTTACCACTAAGTTAGACTTTGAAATTGGTGTTATGTTGATCTCCATAAAACCTTGAAGTACCTGTCCCCGGGATGTCCCCGCACTAGGTAGTTGGAGTACCAGAGTACTATGTTAGTATGTTGAATGTTAAATAGTTTTGGTTTGATTTGCAATTTTTCTATGTTTAAGTATTCTAATTTGGTATATTATACTGAAACACCATTTCATAGCTAACATTTCAACTTCTATACAACTAGTTATAAGAAGACTTATGTACTTGCAATATCATTTTCTGTAGTTTGTGAAGGTTATAGACCGAAGTTTCCATAGCCCAATTTTTTTGCCTATGAAGATAGATCATGTCAAAAATATCATAGAAGAAGAAAATAAGAAGACAATTGATATGTTGTGGTCTAACTTGAAAAGAAAAGGTGATGGAAAATGTTATTGTCCTTGCAAAATTTGTACAGGCTTAAAGACTAGAAGACTTCTAATCAAAACATCTAAGAAACATTGTAGGGAGAATGGTCACATTGAATGAGGTACATGATTATCATCCATTGGTAAGTTGTTCATTATATCATTTTAACAATTTATATACATAAGAAATCACTTGATGATGAGATCATGGTCATGTTTTATTTATGTTGATCATTTTTTAATAGGTCGAGCACTCCAAGGCACATGATCTAGACCACCACAATCCAAAGAATATGGTTTTTGAAGTGGAGGAACATAGAGGTGTGAATATAAAGGATGAAGATAACAATCACATGGAAGATGATGATCATGCGCCAAAAAACACAATTGAAGATGATGGTACAAATACATTGATCCATGACACATTTAGTACTAGCACAGCTAATCATGATGATCAAGATGACCTTGATGTTGTTCATGATTTACCTCTACTTGAGAAGGCATATGAGGCCCTTTACGAAGGCTCCCAGACAACTCTTCTCTCTGGTGTATTGTTGTTGGTGAACTTGAAGGTTATGAATGGTTTATCCAACATAACAATCTTACATATGTTAAGGTATGTCATATATGTCATTATAGTTAATAAAAGGTGAATCATGTACCATTAATATTATTTATATTAATAAATTATATTTTTTGTTGTAGATTGATAGGTGATTTTTTGTTACCACCATCAAATATTCTACCTCTCTCATATCAAGAATCATCTGTCATTATGAAAGATATCAGAATGGAGTATCAAACAATAGATGCTTGTCCCAATGATCATATTAAATATCATAAACAACATGAATTTTCAACATAATACCTCGAATGTCATACGAGTAGATATCAAACAGAACAAATAACAAAAAAGGTGCCTTGCAAGGTTCTTTGTTGTATTCTCATTATTCCACGTATGCAATGATTATTCAAGTGCACTAGCTTGGCACAATTTATGGATTACCATGCACACAATAGAAGTGGAGATAAAATTATTTGAATTCTTATGGATGGTTCGACATTTATGGACATAGAGGAAAATTGGTCACACTTTAAAGAACTTTGTAAACTCAATCTTTTGTTGGAAACGAACGATGTAATCCATTTGGAGAGTTAAGATCTATTTACTCAATGTGGCCTATTTTTTAATCAACAATAACATTCCTCCATGGATTTCAATAAAGAGGGAGCACATAATATTGGAAATAATTGTTCCAGGTATTTTATCATTTAATAGTCATCTACATTTAATTATATATATTATAGGAAAATGGTCATAATTATTATGTAATATTTTTGTTCATTCAACTAGGTAAGTACCAAGTTAAAGATATGAATGTATTATTGAGCCTCTTATCAATGAGTTGATGGAGTTATGGAATGGAGTTGCTATGTATGATGTCTCTAGACCAATAGGACAAAGATAATTTCAATTCCATGCAATGATTGTATGTACAATACATAATGCCCCAGGGCTAACATAGTTTTGTGGTATGTTATAGTGTTCAATTTGTGCATGATAATTATAATTATAAAAATTAACTTATTTAATCTAATTATACATTATTTTATAGGTCTTCAAACAAAGGGAAAATTTGCATGTCTAGTTTGTGGTCCAAAGATGAAATCTCATCATTCAAAAAGTTTAGGAAAGTAGGTGTTTGATGATTATAGGTACTTCCTCCACATAAATCATAAGTATCAAAATACTGAAAAAACATCTTTTCAATGGGAAAGAAGAGACTACATCAAATCCATGAAGAATGACACCTCGCCTATGGAAGTTGGAATATAATATAATTAATTGTCAAGGTAATGTCATTTCATTTAATTTTTGGAATTTATATTTTTCTATTGTGTTTTATTTACTGATGATGTAATTGATGATCATGAAGGTTTTCAAAGCATTAATGATCACCTTCCAAAAGGACTATAAAGTTATCCCAGATAATTTAGTAGGTTTCCCTACTACGAGCAACTACAAATTGTGTATTTGTTTGATACTATGCATATTGGAAATAATATAATAAAGAGATTATGGAAAATAATGGATGGAAGGTGCGATAAAGAAAAAATTGTCAAAATTTGTAGTGACATTCATGAATCCAATCATGTGATGAAAAAATTCATTCAATCAAATAGAAATGGAGACTAGATTAATATAAGTGCCCTTCCTTGGTTATTAATGGACTATTAAAGCGATGTTATAAAAGAAGTCATACATGAAATTTGATTTCCCCCAGGATTTGTTGGGAACATAAACAATCTTGAATCAAAGAAAAGTGAATATGGGCTAGGGATGAAAATGCATGATTGACATTCCTTCATTAAGGTAATTCATGTTCTTATGTATTTACTATATATTTGTAAACTTTATGTAATTTTCATTGTATTATGTTAGAAAATAATGAAAAGATCATTTTATAATTGTTGCAATATGTTATGCCTCTATCTCTCTCTGTTAGATTTTTAGGTGACTCTACAACACCCCCAAGGTTGAATGCAAGACCAAGATAACTTCCACAAGAGACTGGAAAGATAATTGCATTAAGATGAAAGAATGATATTATTGATAATGGAAATGATTTAAATGTTCATAATAGACCTCCTTATATGATAGGGAGACTCCTCCAAGAACTAAGCTAGCTCTTCACTAAGTCTATTTTTAGACTTCTTAGGGCTTCCTCACTCTTAGAACCCTATTACCATAGGAGGTTCACTTTGCTATCCTCCTACACCTATATTTTTCTGACCAATTCAACTTATATATTCTCCCATGAACTCACAACTGTAAGTTCATCTATCAACTACTTGTCCCTCTTCCAATTATCTTGCACAAGATGAGGGCTCTACTCCATTCTGTTCACTCACTGAACATCTCTTCTTGACTGGTCTGGTAGTCATCTCTCTTGACTCTATCATCAAGATCTCTTGTAAGTTGTTTTTATTACTCTTCCCTAGCTGGACTATAGCCAAGCTCACCTAGGGAAAGAGATTTTCAAATGCCTACATTCCTACCAGAAAACTAACAAAAAGATAAAGAATGTACAAAGGCTCCATTTTTTCTATGTACAATGTTGAATAATAGAGATCAAATGGAATTCATTATTGACAGCTTGGTTGTTCCTCAGAATCCAACCAAGTAACAAGATTGTATCTACATAAACAAAACAAAATGGAAAACAAAGAAAGAACACACACAGTAACTAGCAACATGATTTTTAATTAACTTCAACTAGTAATTACACACTACAAATTCAACTCTACGTCTATTCCATGAACTCCACTATCTATATCAACCAACCCTACAACTGGAAAATCAAAGGTCTTATATCGGCCTCGAATTCATTACAAAAATTAAAAAGATTGGATAAAAACCAATAGATTTTCCATTATGCGTAGATTTTTCAAAATTGTCGCATCAGTGTAGCCTATCTTGATTATGTGATTGGGGATCGGTCTAACCGATTTTTAGTTTCTCCTCTATTCATTCATCTATCGGCCTAGGTTGTCCCAATGCATCATTGCAGAATGGTCTGAAAGAATTTTGGCTTCCCTACTAATTGGTCATTCATTGGCAACACTTACTCTGACAACACCATCGGTCATCAGCTAATCCCTTTGTTGCTCCTTCGCTAGTGTAAGTCATACTGATGGACCTTGTCGGCATAAACCTGATGACTCCATCGGCCATCGGTCTGACTCAAAACTCCCTGCATCACTACCTAATGTCCTCGTCAGCATACCTTGCCCCAACATTCCCATCAATGATCACTCTAACATGATATGCACCTCACCGCTCACCAATACAATTGTCACCCTGAATTAGCCCAATCTTACCATCAACCATTGCACTAACTCCAAATGCACTTTTCCACTCATGTTGGCTAACTTGATACTATGATCGATATGGGTTGTGTCGATCAGGATATCAGTATATGCTATATCACTAGTCCAAATTTTAAACAACCTGTGTACATCTTCTGCAAATCAAAATTTTGCAAGTCAAAATTTTGGGGCAAATTGGCTAACCCCTAGGTGTTCCTACACCATACTCCCCCTCTGTGGAAAAAAAGATAGGGCATACTAGGGGACAACAAGGAGAGATCAATACCGAGCTTGGGGAAATTTCTCTCCTCTATCCATGTAGCCTCATATTCTGGATGGTTCTTCCACTGAACCAAGTGCTCCATGTAATTTTTATGCCTGGTCTTCTTTTTTACTATAGAGTCCAAGATTTTCTCTTCTTGGAGCATAGTTGTAGGGGGAAATGCAACTATGCCAACATCTGATATGATCTCTTGACTATTTTGGTCTCTTTCTGATAGTGATCCTTTGTATTTAACCAGGTCTGTGATGTTAAACATAGGTGAGATTGCTAGATCTGAAGGAAGCTTGACCTTATAGGCATCAGCCCCATATTTAGCTAGAACTTTGTGCATTCCCACTCTTTTCATTTAAAACTTTGTAGGTACACATTTTTGTAGCCTATATTTATTCAAATGAACCATAGCATATTCCCCTATTCAAATTGAACATCTCTTCTCCTCTTATCGACCTTGGCTTTCAATTTTTGGGTAGCTTCTGTTAGATTTTTCTTGATGTGCTCTTGGATCTCCTTCATGGTTTGAGTAAAGTCTTCTGCATGACCACTCCTATACTCCATATTTCCTAAATATCTGAGTTCACACACTCCCCTAGGGTGTAGTCCATATACTATTTCAAAAGGACTCCTATCAGTTTTCCTATTAACATTATCATTATAAGCATATTCTACTTGTGGGAGGACTACATCCCATGTTTGGCCATATTCCTTGTGTAGGCATCTAAGAAAGTTACCTAACATACTATTGATTACCTCAGTTTGACCATCAGTTTGTGGATGGTAAGCTAACCCAAAAGGCAGATTAGTTCCTAATCTACTCCATAATGTTTTCCAAAAATGTCCCATGAACTTTGCATCCCTATCTAACACAATGCTTAGGGGAAGTCCATGTATCCTCACAACCTCCTTGAAGAAGAGTTGAGCTATATGACTAGCATCATGGGTAGTCTTACAAGGGATGAAATGGCTCATCTTACTAAATTTGTCCACTACCACATATATGTTATCCAACCATGTTTTGGTCTTGGGAGGTCCCACTATGAAGCCCATACTAATGCACTTCCATGGCCTATTAGGAATGGGTAAAGGCTGGTATAGGTCTGCATTACTAGCTCCTCCTTTAGCCTTCTGACATATTGCACATTGCTCCATATACCTTATCACATCTCTAGGTTTCTTAGGCCAGTAATAGAACCTTTGTACAAGTTCCAATGTCTTATTGAGGCCAAAATTCCCACTAAGACTACTATTGTGATTCTCTTAAATGAGGTTTTCCCTCATCACCCTTAGGTACACACAGTTGGTTCCCCTTAAAAAAAATACCACTTTGCAATGTATATTCTCCAAATTCACTGTGGAAATAATTCTATAAATTATAACATACCTTATATGCTTCAAAAAAATCCTCATCATCCTTGTAGAGGTCTTTAAAACTTTCTATGCCAATGCTTTGGAGATGAACTTCTTGGACTATCAACAATCTCCTACTTAAAGCATATGTCACCTTATTCATTTTCCCTTTCTTATGCTTTATGGTGAAGGTGAAGGCTTGAATATATTCCATCCACTTCAAATGTCTATTGCTCATCTTGTCTTGTGTATTGACATAACTCAAAGCTTGGTTGTCTGTGAAAATAACAAATTCCTTAGGGGTAGGAGATAATGTCTCCACTTCCTAAGTGATTGCACCAAGGCATATAATTCTAAATCATAGGCTGAGTATTTATTCTTAGCTTCATTAAGCTTCTCACTAAATAAATCTATAGGCCTATCTTCCTAACTCAACACTCCACCTACTACCACTCCACTTGTATCACACTCCAAAGTAAACAACTTGTCAAAACTTGGTAATAGGAGAATAGGTTGGGTGGATATTTTTTGCTTCAACTTTTCAAATACTTGTCTTGCCTCATGAGTCCACCTATACTTGGTTTTCAACCCACCTTTAATAGTGTCCAACACTGGTGCACAAATCCCACTAAAGTTCCTAATAAACTTTCTATAAAATTGGGCCAATCCATGGAAACTCCTTACCTTTGTCCATGTGGTTGGTGTAGGCCAGTTTAGTATGGCTTCAACCTTTCTTGGGTCCATCTTCAAATTTCCTTGAGACACCAAAAATCCTAGATAAACCAGCTCCTACTTGAGGAATTCACACTTCTCTAAATTGATTGCCAAGTGTTCTTCATGTAGCTTTCTTAAGACTATCTCTAGGCATGCTAAGTATTCATCCTTTGTCTTGCTAAAGATGAGTATATCATCTAGATATACCACCATAAATTTACCATGTAATCCTTTAGCACTCTATTCATGAACCTCATGAATGTCCTAGGGGCATTAGTAATCCCAAATGGCATAACAAGTGACTCATACAACCCCTCAGTGGTTTTGAAGGTTGTTTTCCACTCATCTCTATCCTTGATTTGAATTTGATGGTATCCACTTTTGGGGTCCAATTTTGTAAAGTATTGTGCTCCTCCAAGGCAATCCATTAGATCCTCTATCCTAGGTATAGGGAATCTATATCTAATAGTGATTATGTTAATTTCTCTAGAATCAGTGCAATGCCTCCATTTACCTCCTTTTTTTGATGCTAGGACCACAAGTACTACACATAGACTAATACTCCTTACCAATCCTTGGTCAAGAAACTCTTGTACTTGTCTAGCCACTTCTTGGTTCTTCTCTGGTGTGAGCTTGTAAGCTACTTTGTTTGGCAATGAGGCCCCTAGAATAAAGCCAATTTGATGACTTATAGACCTCATAGGAGGTAGGGTTACAGGTGTACCATCACTAACTATATCCTTGAATCTTTCAAGAAAATCTTGAACCTCAACTGGTATGGGTGTTTGTTTAGGCTTCTCCACTTCCTTGGGCTTCACAACTATGGCATACCCTTCACTACCTTCCTCTTGGAGTGTTGATGCAGGAGCATCTCAGGTCCTTGGCAATCCTGTGTCACCAAAAACATATTTGAGTTTGTTTGTGTTGCTTAGTTCCTTCTTTGATCAAGTTGGTTTGGTGTTGCTCAGTTTCCTTTGTTCGTCGGTGTTGGTCGGTTCTCTCTCTGGCACTCAGTTATTTCCCTAGCACTCAGTGATGCTTGTCTAGTGCTCAGTTAGCTTTCCTTATCGATGAGTTTCTTTGAGTTTTAGTTGAAGCTGACTTGTGCATTTAATATGGGTCACAAATTTAATGTTGGTATCCATCATTAGGAAGCGTGTGGACCTAGATCTAGTCGTTCCTTCTGTTAGTTATGGATCTAAAGGTTGACTCAGTTTGGTAGCCTCTTGTATAAATGTAGTTGTTTGGTTAGAGTTTAGAAGGAAGATAGAAGATAGAGGTTTAGAGATATTTAGTAGATCCTCGCATGTTTGAGGACTTATGTAATTCATTGTAATATCTAGCCGAAACTGGGAAGGCCTTACAACCTGACATGTATGAATCTATTTGAAGTAAATATATGAATGATCCTACATTTTCTCTCTCCCACTATGTTGTTGTTTCTTCTATATGTTGTTGAGCAAGGTGGATCTAGTTAGGGTGTGCCAATGTTGGCCCCTATCCCTGTTCCTCTTGCGTCAAGTGGTATCAAAGCGAGGTGAGATCTGGATCTAGGTTTGTGAATCTAGATTTGAAGGTTCCTTCTTGTGAAGCCCTAGTTGAATTGTTGTGGGGTAGAAAATTGTGATCTAACCTATAGTTGCAGAGGGTTTTCAAGATGGTTCATAGAAGGTGAGATGCGGATCCAGGATTGGTAGACATGTTGAGACAACTTGCTACTAGATTAGAAGCTGTTGAAACAGTCCAGAGAAGAGGAAGACATCTTGAAGATGTTAATGATGATGAAATTGAGGAAGAACAAGGGAATGTGGAACCTACACTTGTGATGGATCAGGGTGAGGAAAGATTCTTGAAGGCTTTGACAAGTCTGAAGTCTACACCACATTTTAATCCTCCTGAGTATGGTGGAAAATTGGATTCTGATGAATTGGTGGACTGGATCACTGAGATGGAAAAGTATTTTGAGTATGAAAATGTACCTAAAGACAAGAAAGTGAAAATTGCAAGCACAAAGTTGAAGAGTCATGCATCCTTACAGTGGGAACATCTGCAGTTGGATAGAAAGAGGAAAGGAAAAGACAAAATCAAGGTATGGAGTAAAATGGTGAATAAATTGAAAGGAAAGTTCTTACCTGATGATTATCAGATTAACCTAGTTAGGTGAAGCAAAGTTTGAGGTAGAAATATAGCTCGGTAAAAGAATATACTAAGGAATTCTATAGATTAAATATCAGATCTAAACATGATGAAGATGATGTGGAAAGAATTGCTAGATACCTGAATGGTTTAAGAGTTTCCATCCAAGAGGAAATTAGTTTGGTCAAATTGGAGAACATTGAAGATGCTTATCAATTTGCATTGAAAGCAGAGGAGAAATTGAACAAGAGACACGAGCAAAGACAAAGAGGTAGAGGAGGTAGATTCCCTAGAGGAAGAGGTAGATCTAATGGTGAAAATAGTAGATTTGAACCAAAAAAGACAAATCTAGATAAAGGCAAGACTGAGTGGAAAGGTGAAAGTTCATCTAGAGGAAGAGGTAGTAACTACCGAGGTGGTTATCATAGAGGAAGTTTCTGAGGAACTTGTTACAATTGTGGAGAAGAAGGACATAGATCATTTGAGTGTACACATGCAAGTAATAAGGCTTGTAGCAGTAGAAATGCTTTTGTGCAAGAAGAGTCACCGAATGAACCTGAGAAGGAAAATAACTTGATGGTAAGGAGAGCACTATGGAATGAAGGTAAAAAGGAAGATCCAATAAGGAAAAGTTTGTTCAAGACCAGATGTAGAGCTTCTGATAAAGTGTGGAAGGTAATCATTAACAGTGGTAGCTTGGAGGATCTGGCATTTGAGGAAATGGTCACAAAGTTGCAGTTGAAAAGGTTTGAACATCTGAAGCCCTATCAGATTTCATGGATCAAAGATGAGCATACACTCTTGGTAAGTGAACAATGTTATGTGAATTTGAAAATTGGAAAGTACTATGATAAGGTGTTGTGTGATATCATGCCTATGGATTGTTGTCATATTTTGTTGGGTAGACCTTGGCAATATGATAGACATGCTATATATGATGGGATATTGCATAAATATACTATTTGGGCTGATGGAAGAAGACAAATCTTGTTACCTTTGATGGAAGAACTTGTTAGTAATATTTGCACGTCTGTGAAAGTTTTCTTGATGGAAGGAACAAATTTTGTTAAGGATTTGAAGAAAAATGATGTATGTTTTGTTGTGATTCCTAACAAATCGAGTAAGAAAATAGAGGATAGTGTCCCTAAGGAGATTGATAAGTTAGTCACCGAGTACAGTGAAATCATTTATGATAATGTACCTAATGGTTTTCCACTGAAGAGAAGCATTGATCATTGCATGGATGTTATCCCTAGAGCTAGTTTACCGAATAAGGCACCTCACCGGTTGACACCTATCAAGAATCAAGAATTGAACTGATAGATTCAAGAGTTATTGGAAAAAGGCAAAGAAAGTTTAAGTCCTTGTGCAGTACCTATTGTATTGGCACCTAAGAAGAATGGAGAATGACAAAGGTGTACGAATTCTAGAGCAATCAATAAGATAATAGTGAAATATAGGTTTCTTATACCGAGAATGGATGACATAACGGATAGTTTGACTGGAGCAAAGTATTTTACCCAAATTGATTTGAAAAGTGGATATCACCATATCAGAATCACAGAAGGTGATGAATGGAAGATTACTTTTAAGAAAAAAGAAGGTTTGTATGAACGTGGTGTAGTGCACCTCCCACCTTTATGGGTTAATGAGTTTTTTAGGGGTCTTAGGATTTTTTTTTGAGTTTTAGAATAAGGTCCATTGGATGGGATCTATCCATATGATTGTAAGAGCCAAATGAGCTTAGGAAAGGTTACTCATCCATTTGGTCTAAAATGGCCTCAAGAGTCTCTAGGTGATGGATTTGGTTAGGAATGGCCTAAATAAGGTCTTAGGACCTTAAATATTTTTATTTAGGACTTAGCATTCCTTACTAAGTCATTTAGTAGGTCTAATAGGCCAAATGGGACTTTGGCAAAAAGATGTTAAGCAACTTTGCAAAGTTTCTTGAGCAACTTTTGCAACTTTTTGAAAAGTTTCTCATATGGTGGTTAAGTTGGTTGTAACCACTCATACTCAGTATATGAGCATGAGAATGATGGATTTCAAAGGTTAATGAAGTTTTGGATTGGATTCTATGATTTAGAACTTTTTTTACGAATGCCACGTGTTAGTTCTCCTTGTTTATAGGTTTTCTCTATGAATTGTACGGCCTGTGTGGATTGATTGGAATGATCCAAATCCATGGTAGTTTAGATTAGTTTTCTACCTTCACTCTTCATTAATTATTTTTTTTGTAGGTTAGATGAGTGAGATTTGGCAAGCTTTTCAAGCCACTAGTCTGTGAAATCAATTTGTAGAGCCTCCATGCTTTAAATGGCTCTAACCTAGACATCCACCAGTGGAAATGGCTGAAACCATGGGGGATGTAAGGTTAGAGTCTATAAATAATGTTTAATCTTTCATTTTTGTAGTGTCACAAAAGATTCATGGTCAGAATGGAAGCCATATGGCTAACTGTTGAAGACAGGTGAGCCAGGACAGGGAATAGAGGGAGTTGGCACGTGCACCCATGATCTAGTGGGAAACACTTAGTGGAATTTTTGGGAAGACATAAGAGTCCCCTTGAAGATTAAAGAGGTTGGAGGAAGTGATTAGAAGTTTGGTGACCAATTTGATGGTCTTTTGTGTAGATAGGTCCATAGGCCTAATTAATAGGCTTAAAAATAGGACATGCTAGTAAGTAGGGTTATGGATGCATCCAGAGGCTTAAACTTTGGATTTGGAAGGGGTTAATAGAAACCTTAAAGAATTTCAAGGTTTTATATGTGGTTGTTTGGATATTTTGGGATCTTGAAGCCAAAATCAGTAAAAATAGGCCTAATAGGAGTTGACCCAATTAGGCCTCCTATGATTTTGTTACTTTTTGACTTAGTAGGGTGTCCAAAAGTGTATGGAAGGGTTAAAAATGATGTTGAAGAGTCAAGGAACTAGTTGGAAGTAAGAATGAAGTATGGGAAGATCCTAAGCAAGGGTTTGAGGTTCTAAAGAGAAAGTCCTAGTGTAGAAACCTAGGAAATTGAAGGCCTAATTGGTCTTGGAAGTAGTGTATCTTCTAGATACCAACTATACCTTGGAGGAGAAGTTGGTGAAGAAGATCTTGGAGATCCAAAGTGGTGAAGATAACATGAAGATTAACCATTGGATGGTTAAAAGGAGTTAGGAGTTTGGAGAAAATCTTAGAACCCAAACCCTCTGCATCAGAATGGTTGGTTATGCCTTTTGGTTTAACTAATGCACTGAGTACTTTTATGAGGCTGATGAATGAATTTTTGAAGAAATTATTGGGTAATATTTTGATATGTTTAGTTGGAGACACACCAAGTAATTGGGATTCTATGTTGGCACAAGAAAATTTTGCATATAATAATTCAATGAGTAGGAGTACTGGAAAAACACCTTTTGAGTTGTAAATAGCATACAACCGAGAGGTATATCAGATTTGAGAGACATTGTTGATGAAAGAAAGAGAAGTGTTGAAGGAGTAAAATTTGCTGAGTACATGAAGACATTGCATGAAGATGTGAAACACAAGCTGAAAATGAGTAATCATAAATACAAAGACAGAGTTGATAGATCAAGGAGACATAAGACTTTTGATGTTGGTGATGAAGTAATGGTTCATTTGAAGAAGGTAAGATTTACTATTGGAACATATGGGAAGTTGAAAATGAAGAAGTTTGGACCTTGCAAAATTTTGAGGAAATTTGACAATGGAAATGCACATGAGATTGAGTTACCTGATGACATGGACATATCACCCATATTTAATATTGTTAATTTGTATGAGTATCATGAACCTAATGAAGACATGACAGTACCAATGGAATATCCTAAGAAGTAGAATGAAGAAGTTGAGCATATTTTGGAATAGAGAATTGGTAAAAGTACAAGAGGTAAATAGTATATGGAATATCTGGTAAAGTGGAAGAATAGACCGATTGAAGATAGTTCATGGATTTCACAGTCTGAAAAGGATGTAGCTTAGATCATACCTATTCAATGATTCAAAGAATCATTCTCAAAAAACCCCAGGTGTCTGATGTAGGAGCATCTTGGGTCCTTGGCAATCCCGTGTCATCAAAAACATATTTGAGTTTGTTTGTGTTGATCGGTTCCTTCTTTGACCGAGTTGGTTCAGTGTTGCTCATTTTCCTTTGTTCACTGGTGTTGGTCGATTCTCTCTTTAGCGCTCGATTATTTCCCTGGCACTCAGTGATGCTTGTTTGGCGCTCGGTTGGCTTTTCTTACCGATGAGTTTCTTTGAGTTTCTGTTGAGGCCAACTTGTGCATTTAATTTGGGTCGCGGATTTAATGTTGGTATCCATCATTGGGAAGTGTGTGGACCTAGATCTGGTCGTTCATTCTATTAATTATGGATCTAAAGGCTGACTCAATTCGGTAGCCTCTTGTATAAATGTAGTTGTTTGGTTAGAGTTTAGAAGGAAGATAGAAGATAGAGGTTTAGATATATTTGGTAGATCCTCACATGTTTGAGGACTTCTATAATTCATTGTAATATCTGGCCAAAACTGAGAAGGCCTTACAGCCTGGCATGTATGAATTTATTTGAAGTAAATATATGAATGATCCTACATTTTCTCTCTCCCACTATGTTGTTGTTGCTTCTGCATGTTGTTGAGCAAGGTGGATCTCGTTAGGGTGTGCCAGTGTTGGCCCCTATCCCTATTCATCTTGCATCAAGTGTATTCATGAATACTTTCCCACTACTAAGTAACACACTAGGAGTCTTTGTGTGAACTTCCTCTTCATCCAACAAGGACTATATTTTGAAGGTCTTGTCATCCTTCTTAAATGAAATGATGTTCCCCTTTCCATTATATATGGCTTCTATCATATTTCCATGGTCTTCCCAATAGAAGATGGTAGGAATCCATAGGTAAAATATCACATAACAACTTGTCCTTGTATCCTACAATGGAAAATTCCACCCATGTCTACTCATTCACTAGGACACTTTTCCCTTTGTTCAACCATGTCACCTTATAGGGATTTCTATGGGGTATCTTTTCCAATTTGAGTTTCTTAACTACTTCTTCAACAATGATATTATCTATGGAACCAGAGTCCATAATCACCTTGCACACCTTGCCAATAATCTTACACCTAATTTTGAATAAGGCTCTTCTCTGTTTAGGTTCTTCTTTCACTCGTTATCTTATCAAGACCCTTCTAAACATAAGGTTATCTCCCATCTTTGATTCTATGTGAGTCACCTTTGGTGACTTACACTTGATGTATCTTCCTATACATAAGCTACTCTTTTCTCTGAATTTGAAGAGGATGCCTTCTCTGGACATCTATAAGCAGGGTGTCTTAGCTTCCCACAATTGTAGCACTTCATGGTTGTAAAATAGGAACTACTCCTACCTGCACCTCTTCCTCTACTATAATCTCTGAGTTCCTCTACATCTACCATAACTTCCTCTAGAACTTGTAACAAAAACTTTCTCAACAAGTTTAGACTCTCCTTGGCTCCTCTGATCAGTTCCTCTTCCTTGGTGACCACCTCTATGACCTCTTTGGTCTCTACCTCTTCCTCTATTCTTTGAGCTATAATATTTCTTCCTTCTACACTTTTCCTCTATCTTTAGTGCCAATTGATAGCACTGGTGAACTGTTTTATGACTTAGGAGACTCATCTCCTCTTGAATAGACCACTTCAAGACATTAAGATATCTAGCAATCTTAATGCTTTCATCTTCCACCACCTTGGACCTTAGGCACAACTTTTGGAATTCCTTGGTGTAAGTGTTAACATCAGACTTTGTTTGCCTTAAGATTTGTCTTTTTTTGTGTAACTAGATTTCATAATGCTCTGGCATATAGGTTTCCCTAACCTAGGCTACCATCCCTCTCCATGTAGCTATGAGGTTTTTTCCTTCTTTTTCCCTCTCTTCTTGAACAAATTTTCACCATGTAAGAGCAGAGCCTCTAAGCCTTCACTTAGCTACTCTCACCTTCTAAGCTTCACTTATCCCATCACACTCAAAGTGGTTTTCCATGCCTTCTATCCAGTCAATGACTAAGTCTGGTTCCATTTTGCCACTAAAAAGTGGTATACCCTCTAATGCCTTGCCACTTAGGGCCTTCAAAGATTTTAGGAAAGGTTCTTGTTCCACCACTAGATCAGGATTAGGTGCTTCATCCTCCACTTCCACTGCCTTATCCTTCCCTTCCTTCTCATCTATCCTTTCATTCACCTCTTTTGTTCTATCTTCTACTGCCTCCAACTTCTTAGATAGTTGGTCAAATCTTTCTCTCAACTAGCTATTCTCTTCCTCCTGGTCCTCAACCTTCTTGGGCAATTCTACATTGGTCACCATCTTAGAGGATCCACTAGATTCACACTCCAACATACACTTCTCCAATCCCAAATCTTTTGGGGCTCTGATGCCAATTTGATAGGGAGACTCCTCCAAGAACTAACCTAGTTCTTTACTAAGTCTATTTTTAGACTTCTTAAGGATTCCTCACTCTTAGAACCCTATTACCATAGGAGGATCACTTTTCTATCCTCCTACACCTAGAGTTTCCCTACCAATTCAAGTGCTCTCTTCTCCCATGAACTCACAATTGTAAGTTCCTCTATCAACTACTTGTCCCTCTTCCAATTATCTTGCATGAGATGAGGTCTCTACTCCATTTTGTTCACTCACTAAACAAATCTTCTTGATTGGTCTGGAAATCATCTCTCTTGACTCTATCATCAAGATCTCCTGCAAGTTTTTTTATTACTCTTCCCTACTTGGACTATAGCCAAGCTTGCCTAGGGCAAGATATTTTCAAATGCCTGCATTCCTACCAGAAAACTAACAAAAATATAAATAATGTATATAGGCTCCATTTTTTCTATGTACAATGTTGAACAATAGAGATCAAATGGAATCCATTATTCACATCTTGATTGTTCCTCATAATCCAACCAAGTAATAAGACTATATCTACATAAACAAAACAAAATGAGAAACACAAAAAGAACACACATAGTAACTAGCAACAATAATTTTAATTAACTTCAACTGGTAATTACACACTAAAAATTCAACTCTATGTCTATTCCATGAACTCCACTGTCTATATCAACCAAACCTACAACTGGAAATTCAAAGGTCTTATATCAACCTTGAATTCATTACAAAAACTAAAAAGATCAGACAAAAACCAATAGATTTTCCATTCTGTGTATAGTTTTCAAAATTGTCGCATCAGTGTATCCTATCTTGATTATGTGATCGGGGGATCGGTCGAACTGATTTCTAGTTGCTCTGATATTTGGTCATCTATCGGCCTAGGTTATCCCGATGCGTCATCATGAATCAGTCTGATAGAATTCTGGCTTCCCCACTAATTGGTCATTCATCAGCAAAACTTACTTTAACAACACCATCGGCCATCGACTAATCCCTTTGTTGCTCCTTCACTAGTGTAAGTCATACTGATGGACCATGTTGACATAACTCCACCCGACGACTCCATCGACCATCGATTTGACTCAAAACTCCCTGTGCCACTACCCGATGTCCTTGTCGATATACCTTACCCTGATATTCCCATCAGTGATCACTCTAACATGATATGCACCTCACCACTTGTTGATACAATCATCACCCTGACTTAGCCCGATCTTACCTTCGGCCATCGCGCTAACTCCAAATGCACTTTATCGCTCATGTTGGCTAACCAGATACTATGATCGGTATGGGTTGTGCCAATTAGGATATCGGTATATGCTATACTGCTAGTCCAAATTTTAAACACCATATGTACATCTTCTACAAATCAAAATTCTATAAGTCAAAATTTTGGGGCAAATTGGCTAACCCCTAGGTGCTCCTGCACCATTATATAGGAAAGGCAATAAGAGAGAATGATAAGGAGATGATAAGCTATCACCTATGCAAGGTGTAATCACATATCCACCAAATGTAGATCATCCTCCATTATGCAATAAAGTATGTTCCATAGGATGAGGATGATAATGTGATATGAGCACTAAAGGTGGATCTCACACCTAAAGTGGAATTTCTCCTACACCATGTGCTTAATTAAGGTGCAAAATCTTAGGTGTCTCAATGAAAAACTACTATGCAATGCATTATCCTAAGTAAGATTAAGTAAAGTGTAATTAGGAATATTTAATTACACCAACATTCCCAAACCACTTCAACAATAATGTCAAGCAAGTCATATATGATCTTGGAAAATACATGAGGTAAGTGGTGATATTTGTTCAATTTGTTGTATAAATATTATATTTGTGATTTGTTTTACTTGTTATGTAATATATTGTATATTATTTTGTAAAGTCTCCTTTATATATTTTTGGATCTTGAATCTCTTGTAGGTGGTTGTCATCTAAAGAAATCCATAAAGAAGATATTAAATATTGGAAGAGAAAAATTCCTTATCTAATGTGTGAAATGCAAAAGTGTCTACCTTCAAAAAATTTCAATGCTTAAGAACACTACCTCATACACCAATTTGAGGAGATTGAATTGTGTGGACCTGTACACACAAGGTTGATGTGGATGGTTGAGAGGCACTTGAAATTATTAAAGGCTTTGGTTCAACAAAAAGCACATCTTGAGGGCTCTATGGTGGAAGGATATATGGTATACTAGATTATGGTGTACATTACTGAATACCTTCTTAAGTTTGTGACAAAGATCCATGTAGATCGCATTTGGGATCCCAATTCCATTAACAAATTCGAAGGGGAGTACCCAATGGGGAAAGGTAGAATGAGGAAAGTGAGAGGTAATTATTGAATGTTCATAGACATTAATCTAAATACATTTTACATTTGGTTTATATATATATATATATATATATATATATATATATATATATATATATATATATATTGTGGTTAATGCTACTCAAAAATACAACATAAAATACAATAAGCATAAATAAGAAAAGGTTGCATTTGTTTGTCTAATTAACACTACCTTGCAGGTTTTGTTAGTTTACATGTCATTATTGCATTCATTCTAGATGTCATCATTCTACTCTAAGTATTGATTGTTATTCCAAAAGATTCTAGAATTCATAAATGATCATTACATTGCGCATTCAAACTAAATGTAGTATACAAATGTCCTTTCTTGTTTCATATTTCATATCAATAAGTAGAGTACATTTGCATAATTGAAAGAAAGATTGAAGTATGGAAAAGGGGTCCCATGCATTGCCTTTGTGTTGATCTATTGTCAGTTGGTTGTCTACTAGGTCTCTGCATTTAGGTTTTCATAGTTTGGGTCTCCATTTGCATTTAGGTCTTTAGGGTTTCATATCTGCATAAGAGAGAAAATATGGTTGGATCCTATTGGATCTAAGCAATACATGAAAAACAAATACCATATTGTAGCAATCAAGTTTTCAATATTGCATGTCAATCTGGAAAACTAAATGTAATAAGGAAATGTACACTAACACTCACTGCAAGGTAGTATTAAAGGGACTTGTTTCTGACATGAAACCTTTTACTATTTATGATCATTGTGGTGTATGTTGTCCTTTTTATTAACCAGGTGTCTGAATTAAAGGGACTTAGTATGTTCCAAACTGAGAAACCTTTTTCAAATAATGCATTTCATGGCTAGATTAGTAAACATAATGGTTTGAAAGTAAATCTGCAAGTTGTTTATTATGTTCACTAATCTAACCATTTCATAATTATGTTATTTGAGAGCTTAACAAATTATTTTGCAAAAAATAGTTGACTAGTTTTCACATTCAGTCATTGTCAAAAATGCAGATCAAGTTGAATTTCCAAGATAAAAGTGCTACAGAAAGTGCCAAATGTTCCCAATATTCAAAGTTCAAGTTACAAATGAAGCTGCATAAATATTGGTATAATATCTCCTTGTTGTTTCAAAGGTACTGCATAAATATTGGTATAATATCTCCTTGTTGTTTCAAAGGTACTACATAAATATTGGTATAATATCTCCTTGTTGTTTCAAAGCTACATTTTCAAGTAATATAATTATTGTTGCTAAATACAGAAAGAGTGCTTCAAAATTGAGCTATAAAGTTATAAAATGTTTATAGTTTGTTTTTAGTGAGTGTCACGAACCCATGTTTGAACCTCACTAAGTAGCATTTTGGTGTTTTTGAGTGTCACGAGTCCATGCTCGAACTTCATTAACAATGAACAAACATTTTCATCTTGTTGTACTTCTCATATTTTAAGTGCAGATTCAGCATCAAAGAGAGTTGTTAACAGTGGACAATGCTACAGGAGCTATGATGCTAAAACCTAGGATACAAAAATGAAAATTCATGCTATTGAACAAAGGTGCATAACATGTTATTCCTATAGTTGGAATATAAAGGTTACAAATCAAGTGGAATTCAAGCTGTAGAGTAACAATGAAAACAAAAAGTAGAAGAAAATACACACCTATCAGTGAAAAAAGATTAAAGTACTTATCTGTTATGAGGATAGTGACTTTTATTCCTTAATGCCTTTTAGTCATATTTTTTTAGTCAGCTCCCAAAGTTTGTGAAGCTTATGACTAAAAGATGTCATAATAAAATTGTATACATGTATCACATCTTTCAGTCACAAGCTCACAACTTTGATGAAATAACCAGAAAAGAGTTCATGTAGTGCAATGCAAATGGATTTTCATTCATAACAATAGGGTTTTGTAGTTTCAGCTTGAATTGTTTATAGAATGGCTTAGTTTCATTGCTCTGTCAGAACAAGTTCACCAGTTCATCAAATTCACTGTCGATGTTACACAGATTTATTCAAGTCAGCAAAATGTAATAGTTTGGATGCTTTATGCTATAGCCACAGTTTATGTACAAACTATAGAAAACATGTTTAAATCAAGTTGTGTCATATGTTGAAGAAAAGAGATTGAATTTAGTAAGCCTACTATTGACAGTAAATTTCAAATGTCCACGTAAGTGTGGAAATGTGAATAAAATGTGCAAACAAGCTTCATGTTACATGGCAAAAAGTATGAAATGTTTACCAGTCAAAGGCTCGTGCAAAGTAGAGACAAGCATAACTCTTAAAAAACTATCAATTTTCAATGCATACAATATCAGTGAGCTCTTAGTCAAAGTCGAGTTCATTCTCAGTCATAAGTGAAGTCGAGCTTCAGTTATAAGCACACGGGATGAAAGAACAACAATCGACTACACTAAAACCGCAAGCTACATACTGGAATCAAGCCTTATAAAATGGTATGTGGGGCTTAAATTCTTTGTTAAAAAAAAACTCAAGAGCCCATTATCATATGACAGTCATGGCTTTATATTCAGTTAAGAGGAAGCTATACTAGTCACAAAGCCATGATTGTTAGTAAGTCAAAGTTTGAAGTTCATGTCTATGAACCCGTAAATAAAATAAGGGGAATAAAACAACAAAGGTTGTGGATCATGGTGTGTATTCAAAGCTGTAAACAAAAGGCAAAACCAAAGGGATCTACAGTCTTCATACAAGTGTGACTTAGAAGAGCTTCAAAAGAATGAAGTCACAATCACAGTGATAAACAAAAGGTGAACACCAGTCTTAGTTTGGCATAGCAATATTTCTTCATACAAGTCGTGTCACATGGAAATGAAAACAATAGCAAAAGCCAAGAGCTATAAGTTTACAATTGACATGTTAAAAGAGAGAACTCGAGCCCCATAATATCAAACAATAGTCATACTTCAAATAACACCAGTAAAGGAATAGTTCAAAAGATGAGAGGCTGCAACTTATGCAGAAGTGACGATACAATTTCCTATTATTCATTACCATACAAAATAAATCTCAAGTGTACCACTAAGCTCGAGTTCGATAGAGAGGTTAATTCACAGTGAGCCAGGAAGAAATAGATGACCATCAGTCATAGGATAAACCATAATGTAATGAAAATATCAGTTATTTGTGATGGAGATACATGATAACTTACCAGCTTTGGTCATTCACAAACAACACTCAGACTAAAGAAAATTGCCAATGATCTTTCACAAATGTCGAGCTCAGTATAATGTGTACCAGAAAAGGAGAAAAATTTTCATTTACAGAGAGGTTCATTCATAGTCAAACCAAGCTTCATCAGAAAGTTTCAAAACTTTCCTACAGTTAGGGTTCCATTTTCCCTAATTCTTCTCTACAAAGAATGAGATAAGCACAAGTGCCGAGAACAAAATGAGCATAACAAATTTGGAGTCCATAAGAAGAGTAGCGTTCAATGCCATTAATGTAGATGTCACATTCCTATAGAGTTTCAAAAATTGCATAGTGCCACCTGAGACTTACATCTCCTCCTATTTTGTATTATATTGCAAGTGGATTGAACAGTCATGTCGACTTTCTCCACTTTGCATGTTTCACACTTAGAGATTTTTGTCTAGGTCAGGAGTTCAATAGTTGGATTATTTGATATTAGATTTTATCTAATATTAAGTAAATTTTAAATATTGGTGAGGAATTGTAAAAGGATTAAGTCATTGTTATAAGCCAATATTTTAGGGGCACTTAGAGTCAAGTTTTCATAGGCTTAATTATTGGCATATTTTGGGCCAATTTTAGGGCAATTTGTGGGGTTTAGATTTTCAGATTTGAAGCTTAGGTAGGATATAAAATTGATTTTGATGATCAGTTTAGGGGTTGCAAATTTTGGAGAGATGGTAGATAGAGAACTTATTGTTCCTACATGCTTTGTAAGCCATTTTTGTAATCACTTTTGTCAAATTTTGGAGGGAATAAAGCAGAGATTTCAATTCATATTTGTGGAGTTATTTTGATATAGGATCCCATCTTCATCTTTTCTAACAAGTGCTAAATTCATTGTTGTCCAAAAGAAGTGAGTAAGATTTATGTTCCTTCTTAAGGTAATCAATTGCTTAAAAGCCTTGTATGAGAAATGTATGTCTGTTGACTAATCAAGTTATTTGTGGTGTAACCTTGATAGTAAGTTTGTTAACCAATATGTTGAGTAGAGATTTGAATTGTCAAGGTTTTCATATATGATTCAGAATTAATGATTTATCTTTTCTGTAAAGTTTGAAACAATTCTTGGTGTATCACCCTAATCTTTTTTTTATTTAGAAGTGTTATTTTCCCTTTTCCCAACAAGTTATAGATCAGGAAGTGATATTCTATATTTAATAGGAACCGGCCTAGAATCCAGAGATTCCTCCTTATTCAAAGTCCACCCATAGCTTGAGGAGGTTTCCATTGTCATGACTAAAATGTCACGTAGCCCTAATGCCTAAGTTAGGGTGACAATTCTAAACCTGAAATTTTTTTGGCACGCCCGGTGGGACAATGAACTACTTCTCAGTTCTGAGCTGCTAGACCTATGGTTGTTTTTAATTTTAGTTGCAGCTCTCAGTGTGGATTTTAATGAGTAGAACTCCAATGAGATCAAACAAGGAGGGTTTTGTGTATCAGGAATTACAATCAAGTAGAAGGGGAGGAAGATCATCTAGAGGTGGAAGAACATCAAATGGTCCAAGAGGTACTTCTTTGAATTCAAATTTCTCATCATTTGATAATCCCATTTTTTAAAATTAAGCTGCAAATTCAGAAGAACTTGAGGTTATTATTGAAGAAATTAGTCTTCCTGAAGATCTAAGTGTTCCTAATCATACTGGATCAGAATTTCCAAGTGTTGAAAATTTATTTATAGATAATTCTATTCTTGGAGCTTCTACAAGTGGTACTGCAGCAACTCCCCAGAATCTAAAGACTTATCAAAGGAAGGTAGTTCAACCTGCCCAGCCTTTTGTGACACTGGCTATTTAGCAGCAAGCTCCTCCATATCAAGCAATGGCTAGGAATCTACCATTTGTTACATTCAATCAAGGCAGTCCTTTGAGGATTGCAAATCATAATAATGTTCCATTGGCTGCTCTTAAAGGCTTGCCAACATTCACTGGAGAAGGACCAGTAACAGCCATTGAACACATCAGAGATATTGCAACTCTTTGCAATGTTCATCATGTTACAGAAGAAGATGTAGCATTGAAGCTGTTGGCTGCATCACTCAAGGGTAAAGCCCTTGATTGGTTTAGAACTCTCCTGGTGGACTCTATTGCTACTTGGGATGTCCTGGGTGAAAGGCTATCTAAATTTTTTGAGGACAAATCTGATAACTTGTCCCTTGTGGAACAATTAACTATGATCAAGAGTGCCCCACAAGAGGAGATGAGTGACTTCAATCTTCATTTTCAAAAAACTTGGAATTGGATTCCTGTTATAGTAAGGCCTTCAACTGAATATGCATTTTTGTATTATTTGAAGAGTTTGAATAGTGATATCTCTGTTATGATTCAATCTATGGGGAGTAATACTTTACCCCAAGCTTTTGATACTGCTATTAGGGCAGAGAACAGACTTATTCAAGTAGGAAAGATAGCTCCTAGACCTCCTATGCCTTTCTTTCCTACTATACAATCTAATATGCCATTGGTAGTTCCACCATTATCTATTGTCCCATCTTATAAACCCTCAGGGATAGCTCCTGCAGCTCCTCTAAATGAACTACAGACTATAAAGGATAGTCAGCAAAAAATAGAAAGTTTGCTTCAATCTTTTGGTAATGATTTAGTGGCCCTTAAGAGGAATCAAGCTCAGGAAAACCCTGCTATTCAAAATTAGTTTGTTGGTTCTTCTTCCCAATATCCTAATCAGCCTAATTTTCAAGCCAATAGGCAGCAATTTCAAGGAAATACTAATGCAAACAGGCAGAATTGGAATATGAGACCAAATAGGCAGTACAATCTAGCACCTCTTAATACTGTTAGAGATATTATTCCTACTCAAAATAACATTGCTACTGACTGGTGTTTTCCATGCAATGAGCTACATGATTAGTCTACATGTTCTAATGGAATTCTTAACCAACCTCTTATGGTACAAAATGCAATGAATTCACAGCAGAATGTGTCTGTTGAAGAAGTGCAAAATCAACCAAATCAAAGTTCTATGGATACCGGTTTCCTAAACTGGCAAGAGGAAGATTTTGTGGACTTAATGAAGATTCATCAATTGCAGCAAATACTAGAGTGGAAAAGAGAGCCCTTGAAGCAAATCAATCTATTGGTAATGTTTCTTCTCCACCAGTTTCTATTTTAAAGAATCCATCAGTTTCCACTAATAAAGATCAAAGTTAAAGGAATGCTGATCAGAGTTCCCCTAGGTCCTCACATAAGGTACAGTTTGTTCTTCCATTCAATATTGTTGATACCATGAAAAAAACAAATGTTACTTTGTCTGCATGGGAAACTTTATCCATTCCAGGACATATTGAAATTCTAAAAGAAGAGTTATCCAAGTTGGCAGTTAATTCATAGCAAACAGTACAACAATCACCAGGTGTGGTCATGACTAATTTTGAGCCTCCTAAGGTTCAGGAAAAATTGTTAAAAGAAAAGAAAAAGCCTACTAAACTTCAGCAGCCAGCAGTACCAAAAGTCAAGAAGGCTGCAAATATTGAAAAAATAGCAGTAACTACTAATAAGAAACTGACAAATGTACAAAAGACATCTGAAAAGGAAGGTAAGAAACCTACAAATGAAAAGCCTCCTCCTTTTTATGTCTCTTTGATTATTGGAAACAAATTAGTTCATAACTGTATGGTTGATAGTGGTGCAACCAGCACTATCATGCCTAAGAAAATAGCAAATTTGTTAAATTTGAAATATGAACCTCTTGAGAAGGGTGTAGTCTAGCTTGACGGAACTTTAGTTAAGACCTTAGGAGTCATTAAAAATGCAAGTTTGACCTTACACTCCTGCCCAAATTTTTCAATACCACAGGATATATATGTTATTGATTTACCAACATATTTTGCTATGTGTTTGTCCAGAGAATTCACAGCCAAAATAGATGGCTATTTTTCATCAGATTGGTCACATTTGTACTTCAAAACTAGATATGGTACTAAGGTAACCATAAAATCATAATCATTGGCCAAAAATCACATAGAGACCTATAATCCAAGTCCTATAAATGCAAGCTGTGTGATCATGGATCAAGATGAAATACCTGATTATTCAGCTTACAATACCCAAACCGAAGCATATCCAGATATTGTTCTTGATGAGTGGGCTACTAGGAATGAACAGAATGATGACATGTTTGATGCTGGGTTTGGAAATTACATGATTTTAGAGTCTAATTCAGTAATGCCTAATTTGATTAAAGATCCTGAATTTGAATCTGATGTATCTAACCAGCTTTGGGATTTGTATTTTGATGGGTCAAGGAATAAGGATGGAGTTGGTGTAGGGGTTATGTTGGTATCACCTAATGGTGATAGATTTTATGTTGCATTTAAGTTGTCCTTTCCTTGTTCTAACAATGTGGCTAAATATGAGAGTTTGATTCAGGGGCTAGAGTGGGCAAGATTGAGAGGTATTAAGTGTTTGAGAGCATTTAGAGACAGTGAGCTTATCGTTAAGCAGGTGAGAAGTATCAATACTATTAAAAATGATCTACTTAAGATGTATAAATCTAGAGTTTCTGACATTCTAGATGAATTTGATGCTTTTAACCTGATTTCAATCCTTAGAAGAGAAAATCTGCATGCTGATAGGCTGGCTAGTATTAGTGCTCATATTGCAATAACAGAAAATAAAGGACTAATTTCAAACCAGTCACATATTAAGATAATTGTTAGGCCATCCATTCTGGATAATGACACTTATTGGCAAGTTTTCAATACTGATGAACATATCTTAAGTTTTTTGACAAAAATAGATGGTTTTTTAGCTTCTAGAAGTAACAAAAACATTCAGCAAATGGAAGACTAGATTATTTAGTTGAAAACCAACAAGCTTCCAAAGGGATTAGTCAGCTTGGAATCAGCTTTCAACTTTGATGATCAGTTTAGGAAGGGTAAAACCAGCTTGCTGATTAAAGAAGATCATTATGAGGAAGTGGAAATTTTCAGAGACAAGTGGTTGAAGGTTGGTAAAATAAATTCTCCTGAAGAAAAAGAATTGTTTATTGATCTTTTTAGAGAATATAATGATGTTTTTTCATGGGATTATGTTGATCTAAAGGGTTTTGATCCCCAGTTAACCTAGCATACTATAGAATTGGAGCCAAATGCTAGGCTAATCAAACAAAGGCAAAGGCCTATTAGCCCCAAATTAGAGCCATTAATGTTAAAAGAGATGAGAAAACTCCTAGATGGTGGTATTATATTTCCTATTAAACATACATCTTGGGTTTCTAACTTAGTTCCAGTAAGGAAGAAGAATGGAGAGATAAGACTTTGTGTAGACTTTAGAGACCTTAATAGGGCATCTCTGAAGGATAGACACCCTCTTCTTTCCATGGAACAGATTTTACAATATGTTTTAGGTTCTGAGAGATTCTCACTCCTAGATGGATATTCTGGTTACAACCAGATTTTAGTCAAAGAATCTGATCAATTTAAAATAGCTTTTACAACTAAATGCGGTACCATGGCTTATAGAAGAATGCCATTTGGGTTATCAAATGCTGGGGCTACTTTTCAAAAAGCAATGGATATGGCTTTCAATAACTTAATGTATAAGTTTTTTCTAGTGTACCTAGATGATGTGACAATTTATAGCAAGGTTGCAAACCAGCACATTGATCATTCGAGACAGATTTTACAAAGATGTAGAGAATTTGGAATTTCTTTAAATCCCAAGAAATCTGTATTTTTAGTTCATGAAGGTAAAATCCTAGGATACCAAGTGTCTAAGGAAGGAACAACAATAGATCCTGAGAGAATTCATGCAATTCTGGAGCTTTCATTGCCTAAACACAAGAAAGGATTGCAAAGTTCTATTAGGAGAATTAATTTTGTAAGAAGGTTTATCCCTGATATTGCAAACTTGTTAAAACCATTGACCACTATGCTTAAGAAAGATGTTCCTTTCAGCTAGACTTATGAAGGAAAAAAGAATTTTGAGTTGATAAAACATGCTTTGTCTTCAGCCCCTACTCTTGTTAATCTCGATTTACTAAAGATTTTATTCTATATGCTTATGGTGATTCTGATACTATTTCAGCAATGTTGGTTCAAAAGAATGATGAAAAATAGGAACAGCCAATTGCTTTTTTTAGCAAAGGTATGGATGATTATGAGAAAAGGTACAGTTTTATTGAAAAACATGTACTAGCTGTTATTAAAGCTTTGAAGAAGTTTAAACATTTAATTGCCAGAAATAAAGTACACCTAATGGTTGCTCATCCTAGTGTCAAAGAGTTTTTGTTGAACAAAGATCTTAATGAAAAGAGGGCTGGTTGGATAACAAGAGTTATGGAGTATGATGTACAAATTCACGTGACCAAACTAATTAGAGGCAAAGGCCTTTGTGCTCAGATGGCTGAAGAGGAAGAACAGGCTGAAGCTTCTGAAGAATCTAAAAATTTTCAAGGTGATGTATTATTCAATAATTCTACAACTTGGTTATCAAATATGACCAAATTCTTGCAAACTGGACAATGTCCAAGTAGTCTTGATAAGGCAAAGAGGAGACACTACAGGTTACAATCTATTCCCTATGTTCTTATTGATGCTATACTATATAGAAAAGACTATTCTGGAATGTTTCTTAAATGTGTTGATTCCCTAGACCAAACTAGAATTTTATCCAAATTTCATGATGGATCTTGTGGAGGACATTTCAATCCTAAAACTATAGCCTGGAAAATACTAAGGACAGGCTATTATTGGCCTGATTTATTTAAGGATGCTCATGTTTGGGCCAGAAAATGTTAGAAATGTGTAATTTTTGCAAGTAAACAAAAGCTAGCAACGCTGCCATTAAAGCCAATTGTGGTTGATTAGCCATTTGCTAAGTGGGGAATGGAATTTATTGGTCCTATTAATCCTAATTCTAGTGCAGGTCATAAATGGATCTTGACTGCTACTGATTATTTCACAAATGGACTAAGGCTATTGCACTAAAAGAGGCTACTTGACCTGCTGTGTTAAAGTTTTATGAAGATATTGCAACCAGGTTTGGAGTTCCTCAATCAATTATTTCTGATAATGCTATGGCTTTTATTGGTTTAGCTATTATAGAATGGGCTATGATGAATGGGATTTATTTAAATACTTCTTCTAACTATTATCCTTAGGGTAATGGTCTTGCAGAATCTACAAATAAAAATATAATCAGAATTATCAAAAAGACTTTGCAGGAGAATAAGAGAGATTGGCATTCTAGCTTAAAGGTAGCCTTATGGCTGGATAGGATTACACCTAAACAGGTAATTGGGAATTCCCCTTATGTCCTGGTTTATGGTAAAGAGGCCAAATTGCCAGTTTCTACTGAATTTTCAGCCTTGCAACTGGCTGATCAGATGTTACTATTGGAAGAAGAAGACCCCCTTAAACTAAGGTATGCTAAACTATTACAGCTTGAAGAGGAAAGGAGAAAGGCATTGGAAATAATGGAACTTAAGCAGGCACAGACTAAGAGATCTTTTGACAGGAAAGCTAAGTTCAGAGAATTTAAGGAAGGAGATTTAGTACTCAAGTGGGATGTGCTAAAGAGCAGGCTAGGGCAGCATGATAAATTTGATAATTTTTGGTTAGGCCCTTTTATTATAACAGCCTGTAAGGAGAACAAAGCTTTTCAGTTGTCCACAACTGAGGGGGAAGATTTGTAGATTCCAGTTAATGGAACACATCTCAAGCTTAACTTTGAGGGTTAGGTTAGGTTTAGTTTTTCAAGTTCAATAAGTGTTGTCCAAAGCACTAGGTCCTTAGGTTGCATTGAGTCTAGTTTAGGTGCATTTTCATTTCAATAAAGGTTGCATTCATGGTTTCAGTTCTCCTAAATTTTGTTGCCCTATGATAACTCTATAGATCATGTCTAGTAGGTAGACATCCAGCAGAAGTCACCAAAATTGTTACTCAAAAATAAAGCATACAATACAATAAGCATAAATAGGAAAAGGTTGCATTTGTTTGTCTAATTAACACTACCTTGCAGGTTTTGTTATTTTACATGTCATTATTGCATTCATTCTAGATGTCATCATTGTACTCTAAGTATTGATTATTATTCCAAAGATTCTGGAATTCATAAATGATCATTACATTGTGCATTCAAACTGAATGTAGTATACAAATGTCCTTTCTTGTTTCATATTTCATATCAGTAAGTAGAGTACATTTGCAAATTGAAAGAAAGATTGAAGTATGGAATAGGGGTCCCATGCATTGTCTTTGTGTTGATTTATTGTTAGCTGGTTGTCTGCTAGGTCTCTGTATTTAGGTCTGTTGCCTAACTTTCAGTCACCCATTTTTTTGGCAATGTTGGAGTCATGTGGTCTTGTCAAGTCTGGTGTCTAGCTCTAGCTTTTCTAAGATAGGCTATTCTTGCCAGGGTTTCTTGCCTTCTTGCTTCAAGCCGGGTGGGTTGCTTTGAAAATCTTGTCATCATGGGTAGGTGATAGACCCCAACCTGGCAAGGATAATATGTTTTGATTGGTAATCTTTCTCAGGTGAAATGGTGATTGTGGACCATGATCTTCATGGCACTTGCAAGGAATCAGAAGAAAGTTTTCTTGTGACACATTGACTGAAATTGGCATTGAAAGACTCATATTTTATTCCTTGTAATAGTGTGTGCATTCAGTTGTTGAAGCCTTTTCTTATACTAAATGAATGCATATGTCAATATGGTATCTATTGGTTGATTCAACTTTCAGAAGAAAAGTTTGGACAATCATGAATTGAATTGCATTTAAGATCATTTGAAATCTTTTGAGCAAGGTTCAATGATGAGATTTTGGAAAGGAGTTTGTTTAGATTCAATTTTCTGAGAACTTCCTGATGCAAGATGATTAAGAAGCAATCGAAAAGATAGACACATGCAAGTGAAATGGTTCTTATTGAACTCGGGTCCCTCTTTTCCTAGCTTAGCATAGCTGAATACACACCTTGTAATACATGTTTAATCAGCAATAAAGTGTGGTGCTTTTGTGATATAAAGGTTTGGATCAATTCTACAGGTCTCAATGATCCTAATGGAGAAAATGACATGTGTTTTGGTGCTAAATTTGTAGAGAATGAGCTCAGCGGGTTTTCTCATTTCGACTACTCCTTTCGCACTCACTCAGTTCTTTTTCTGCAAGTTTAAAGATTTATCATGTTCGGTGAAATCAACGGTCGTCACTTTCCTGGGATGGTGCCAGATTACCTTTGTAGTTTAGCAAAACACTGCCATGTGGAAAGAGTGGAAAAATGCTATGCGATCATGCGACCATGAAGCCCGAGTAGGACAGAGAAGATTAGTGTGCCAGGCTGGGATCCACATGCGCCAATGATAAAGCGGTTGCATGATTGCATGGATTATTATATTGCCATGCGATCATGTGACAATGAAGACTGTTGGGACCTGCATGTGCCAACAATGTGGATATGAAAAACTGGGCAAGTGAAGGTTTAACATTTAATATTATATTGCGTGGCAAAATAGAGCGGTCGCATGATCGCATGGATTATTATATTGCCATGCGATCATGCGACAACATAAGTCACCAAAGATTTTTGGCGGTAAAATGAGATCCTTCCACGTGTCCAAGGCAGAGGCCACACTTCATCAAAGTGCATCCGACGGTCATCGCAAAAGTGCAACCCCTACCAAATGCTTTTGAGATCATGTGAGATGCATACACATGTCTCTCGGTGGGGCTGAAAGAGTTTGATCGAGATTCCAAATCAACGGTTCCTGCTTTGTCGCTAAGTTGTGGGAGATTCATTGAGATCATGCGAAATGGAAGCCCGTGCAGATAAGGAAAGTCAACAGAAAGATAGGAAAGGTTAAATAAAAATATGTTGGATCCCCGCGAGCCAATCATACGGTGGTCGCATGATCGCATGGATTAAAATATTACCATGAGATCATGCGACAAGGCAAAAAGGGAACCTATATACGTTAACAGCGCAGATGCGATAAAAATATAATATAAGTTTATTTAGAGTTGTCGAATGATCACAAGAGTTGAAAAAGAGTCATACGATCATGCGACAAGGAAAGCCGGATGGATGGAAGTTTCAGCACATGGTCATGTTTATGGATTTTGAGAAAATGGTGATGATTCTATGGAATTGAGGGATAGTATGTGTAGTCATGACGACTCAGGGATGAGTTATAATTGCCTAAATATGGGGTTGATTTCCATCACAATGATGAACAAGAAGGTGAGTGCATCTCAATAGCAGACAAAGTCATGAGATCATGCCGAATGTTTTAAAGCATCGGAAGGAGAGGATCAATGTTAGTTGGAGATCAGGTTAGTTATTCTACCTGAATTTGAATGATGACTTGACTCTGAAAGCCCAATGGACTTTGGCTTGACAGATGTTGATTAAGGAGAAGATGAAAGTCTCAAATTGAAGTGTCATAATTCTGATGTCTTTCCCTATTCCTATATCTATGATAGCTCTTCAAATTCCTTCATCGAAGATGTTTCTTGCCATTTTTTTTATCTTTTTGTATTTTGGAAGTTGAAACATCTCTAGCGGCTACAAATGTTGTACATTGTAAACTCTATAAAGGGGGGTTGAGAAAATCAATGCAAAGGGGGGCAAACTAGATATTGGAGCAAAAGTGATTCCATTTACTGAGCTTTATTTCTGGTTTTGTTCCATTTTAGTTAATCATCTGCATTTGAATAGAAAGGACAGTTATGTATGAAGCTGTGATTACATATTGAATTCCATTTCATGTTTGTGGTTGTAGTAAGTAATTCCATTTGCTTGTCATATGTAACTCTTCTCCTATTCATCTTGTTTGTTAGATTCATTCTGGATAGAAAGTACAATTGTGTATGAAGCTATGATTTTCGCTTGGATTCCATTTCATGTCAGAGGTTGCAGTGAGGGCAATTCCATTTGCTGTTCGTTTATAATTCTGCTCCTATTCTCTCTAAGTAGAATTTGCATGATTAGAGTAGTTAGATTAAAGTTAGGAGATAGAATATATACCCTTGCCTGAATTGTTTGTGTCTATGAGCAATTTGGTTAAAACACATCAGAGACAACCTGGTGATCAATTTAAAAACATATTCATTGAACACCATACACAATCAAGGAGTTGTATCTATTAATTCAAAGGGCAGTGATTGAAGATATACACTGACCCAATTGTTGGTAACATCCTTTTGTTCTCTTACCTTGGGTGATTTGGGAGTCAAAGATTGAAAATCTTAGAAGAGGACAAATTGTTAACCAACAAGGTCTTCATAGTCTGAGTCTCCATCTGCATTTAGGTCTTTAGGGTTTCATATCTGCATAAGAGAGAAAATATGGTTACATCCTACTGGATCTAAGCAATACATGAGAAACAAATAACATACTGTAGCAATCAAGTTTTCAATTCTGCATGTCAATTTGGAAACGTAAATGTAATAAGGAAATGTACACTAACACTCATTGCAAGGTAGTATTAAAGGGACTTGTTTCTGACATGAAACCTTTTACTATTTATGATCATTGTGGTGTATGTTGTCCTTTTTATTAACCAGGTGTCTGAATTAAAGGGACTTAGTATGTTCCAAACTGAGAAACCTTTTTCAGATAATGTAGTTCATGGCTAGATTAGTGAACATAATGGTTTGAAAGTAAATCTGCAAGTTGTTTATTATGTTCACTAATCTAACCATTTCATAATGATGTTATTTGAGAGCTTAACAAATTATTTTGCAAAAAATAGTTGACTGGTTTTCACATTCAGTCATTGTAAAAAATGCAGATCAAGCTGAATTTCCAAGATAAAAGTGCTACAGAAAGTGCCAAATGTTCCCAATATTCAAAGTTCAAGTTACAAATGGAGCTGCATAAATACTGGTATAATATGTCCTTGCTATTTCAAAGGTACATTTTCAAGTAATATCATTATTGTTGCTGAATACAAAAATAGTGCTTCAAGATTGAGCTATAAAGTTATAAAATGTTTACAGTTTGTTTTTAGTGAGTGTCACGAACCCATGTTCAAACCTCACTAAGTAGCATTCTGGTGTTTTTGAGTGTCACGAGCCCGTGCTCAAAATTCATTAACAATGAACAAACATTTTCATCTTGTTGTACTTCTCATATTTTAAGTGCAGATTCAGCATCAAAGAGAGTTGTTAACAGTGGACAATGCTACAGGAGCTATGATGCTAAAACCTAGGATGCAAAAATGAAAATTCATGCTATTGAACAAAGGTGCATAACATGTTATTCCTACAGTTGGAATATCAAGGTTACAAATCAAGTGGAATTCAAGCTGTAGAGTAACAGTGAAAATAGAAAGTAGAAGAAAATGCAGACCTATCAGTGAAAAAACATTAAAGTACTTATCTATTATGAGCATAGTGACTTTTATTCCTTGATGCCTTTCAGTCATATTTTTTTTAGTCAGCTCCCAAAGTTTGTGAAGCTTATGACTAAAAGATGTCATAATAAAATTGTATACATGTATCACATCTTTCAGTCACAAGCTCACAACTTTGATGAAATAACCAGAAAAGAGTTCATGTAGTGCAATGTTGATGGATTTTCATTCATATCAATAGGGTTTTGTAGTTCCAGCTTGAATCATTTTCAGAATGGCTAATTTTCATTGCTATGTTAGAATGAGTTCACTAGCTCATCAAATTCACTGCCGATGTTACACAAATTTATTCATGTCAGCAAAATGTAATAGTTTGGATGCTTTATGCTATAGTCACAGTTTATGTACAAACTATAGAAAACATGTTTAAATCAAGTTATGTCATTTCCGAAGAAAAGATATTGAATTTAGTAAGCCTACTATTGACAGTAAATTTCAAATGTCCACGTAAGTGTGGAAATGTGAATAAAATGTGCAAACAAGCTTCATGTTACACGGTAGAAAGTATGAAATGTTTACCAGTCAAAGGCTCGTGCAAAGTCGAGACAAGCATAACTCTTAAAAAACTGTCAGTTTTCAATGCATACAATATCAGTGAGCTCTCAATCAAATTCGAGTTCATTCTTGATCACAAGTGAAGTCAATCTTCAGTTATAAGCACACGGGATGAAAGAATAACAGTCGACTACACTGAAAACTGCAAGCTACATACTGGAATCAAGCTTCATCAAATGGTATGTGGGGCTTAAATTCTTTGTTAAAAAAAAACTCAAGAGCCCGTTATCATATGACAGTCATGGCTTTATATTCAGTTAAGAGGAAGCTATACCAGTCACAAAGCCATGACTGTTAGTAAGTCAAGATTTGAAGTTCATGGCTATGAACCCGTAAATAAAATAAGGGGAATAAAACAAAAAAGGTCGTGGATCGTGGTGTGTATTCAAAGCTATAAACAAAAGGTGAAACCAAAGGGATCTACAGTCTTCATACAAGTCATGACTTAGAAGAGCTTCAAATGAATGAAGTCACAATCACAGTGATAAACAAAAGGCAAACACTAGTCTCAGTTTGGCATAGCAATATTTCTTCATACAAGCTATGACTCATAGAAATGCAAACAATAGAAAAAGCCAAGAGCTATAAGTTTACAAGAGACAAGTTAAAAGAGAGAACTTGAGCCCCATAATATCAAACAACAGTCATACTTCAAATAACACTAGTAAAGGAATAGTTCAAAAGATGAGAGGCCGCAGCTTATGCAGAAGTGATGATACTGTTTCTTGTTATTGATTACCATAAAAAATAAATCTCAAGTGTACCACTAACCTTGAGTTCGATAGAGAGGTTCATTCACAGTGAGCCAGGAAGAAATAGATGATCATTACTCACAGGATAAACCATAATGTTATGAAAATATCAGTTATTTGTGATGGAGATACATGATAACTTACTAGCTTTGGTCATTCACAAACAATGCTCAGACTAAATCAAATTTCCAGTGATCTTTCACAAATGCTGAGCTCAGTATAATGTGTACCAGAAAAGGAGAAAAATTTTCATTTACAGAGAGGTTCATTCATAATCAAACCAAGCTTCATCAGAAAGTTTCGAAGCTTTCCTACAATTAGGGTTCCATTTTCCCTAATTATTCTCTACGAAGAATGAGATAAGCACAAGTGTCGAGAACAAAATGAGCATAACAAATTTGGACTCTGCAAGAAGAGCAGTGTTCAATGTCATTAATGCAAATGTCACATTCCTACAGAGTTTTGAAAACTACATAGTGCCACCTCAAACTTACATCTCCTTGAATTTTGTATTATATTGCAAGTGGATTGAACAGTCATGTCGACTTTCTCCACTTTGCATGTTTCACACTTAGAGATTTTTATCTAGGTCAGGAGTTGAATAGTTGGATTATTTGATATTAGATTTTATCTAACATTAAGTAAATTTTAAATATTGGTGAGGAATTGTAAAAGGATTAAGTCCTTGTTATAAGCCAATATTTTAGGGGCACTTAGAGTTGAGTTTTCATAGGCTTAATTATTGGCATGTTTTGGGCCAATTTTAGGGCAATTTGTGGGGTTTAGATTTTCGGATTTGAAGCTTAGGCAGGATATAAAATTGATTTTTGATAATCAATTTAGGGGTTGAAGATTTTGGAGAGAGGGCAGATAGAGAATGTATTGTTCCTACATGCTTTGTAAGCCAATTTTGTAATCACTTTTGTTAGATTTTGGAGGGAATAAAGCAGAGATTTTGATTCATATTTGTGGAGTTGTTTTGATATAGGATCATGTCTTCATCTTTTCTAACAAGTGCTAAATTCATTGTTGTCCAAAAGAAGTGAGTAAGATTTTTGTTCCTTCTTAAGGTAATCAATTGCTTAAAAGCCTTGTATGAGAAATGTATGTTTGTTGACTAATTGAGCTATTTGTGGTGTAACCCTAATAGTAAGTTTGTTAACCTATATGTTGAGTAGAGATTTGAATTGTCAAGGTTTTCATATATGAGTTGGAATTAATAATTTATCTTTTCTGCAAAGTTTGAAACAATTATTGATGTATCACCCTAATCTTTTTTTTAGTTAGAAGTGTTGTTTTCCCTTTTCCCAACAAGTTACAAATCAAGAAGTGATATTCTATATTTAATAGGAACCAGCCTAGAATCCAGAGATTCCTCCTTATTCAAAGTCCACCCACAGCTCTAGGAGGTTTCCATTGTCAGGATAGAATTGTCACGTAGCCCTAATGCCTGAGTTAGGGTGACAATTCTAAACCTGAACAGTTAATTTAATCTTAATATTCAATATACATCAATTTTAAATTTCTAGTTATTTTTTGTAAAGTTTCTCCAGAGTGGGATGCACTATATTTGTATGTCGCAAACAATCTTGATTGGATGACGGTATGAATTCAACAATGTCAACAATTTGGTCGTGCATTAACATGGGAAGGTGTGGCTTCATTGGTTAAAGAAGTTCACTATAATGAAGATTCCAAGGGAAATTAATTTAGCATATGGTTTAAGACATAACGGGTACATATAAATATACTAATCACCCATATTATTTAATTTTTTTAATTGTAATGATGTACATATATATGTTTTTTTGCTTATATTTTTACATGTTTGACATATTGCAAGTGAAACACCACAAGGCTATGTGGTGCAATGGTCATAAAATTTGCATCAAAAGGATGACACGAAGAAAACTTGTAATTTTGGAATAACTGTAGTATTTCAGGTGACTAACATTTCATCTAGAAGTGACATACATCCTCAAGTCTTAGAAAATAGATACTATGGGATTTTGGACAATATACTTAAGTGTGATTTTAGGTCCTTCAAATTAGTTATTTTCATTGTTCAATGGTACAAGCTATGATTGAATACAAATGATCCTAACAAAACTATTATTGAACATGATAATGGATTTACAATGGTTAGTACAAGGTCATTTGAGCGAGCTGCAAATGAGCCATATGTTCTTCCAAGCCAATGTGAGTAGGTATTTTACTCAAAGGTTCCACATAAATTAGGTTGATCATTTGTTGTTAGACACAATCCAAGAGGAAGTTCAATAAAGTATAATGTGATGGAAGAAGAAGATACCCAAGAACTAGAAGATGATTTAGATGATGATCACAATTGACAGTTAGTTAATGATGTTCGTGATGGAAATGTTCATGAAGAAGAAGAAGAAGATGGTGGTGGTGGTGATGGTGGTGGTGATGATGATGATGATGATTATTATTATTATTATTATGATGAATAAGAAGATCAATGACATAAATGAAATGTATGAAGTATGTGATTAGTATATTATCTATTTGATA
This sequence comes from Chamaecyparis obtusa, assembly GCA_027943335.1. NCBI lineage: Eukaryota > Viridiplantae > Streptophyta > Pinopsida > Cupressales > Cupressaceae > Chamaecyparis > Chamaecyparis obtusa. The sequence goes on along the minus strand of BSBK01000429.1, from coordinate 52,393 downwards.
TTGATTTATTGATAAAAATTTATTTGACTTATATGGTTACATAACTAATTCATTATGTTTTAAATTATAATTCCATTACATAATTAATTCATGATGTGCCTTCTAATATTTTAAATTCATGTTCCACCTCTAGCAGGTCCTAATAGTAGCACCATGCCATCGTTGGAGATGGAGATAGAGAGTGTCAACTAGCCCTCATTTTGTGTGATATTTTTTGAACTTTGTGTTTATTTATGGAATGTGGAATATTTATTAGTTATGTGATGTATGGTGATTTATGATACATATGTGATGCACTACAACATGTTTATGATGATACATATGTGATGGATTACATGTTTATGATGATACATATGTTAGGATTAACAAGGAAAAAATAACAATTACATGCAAATATAACCAATATCAGAAAACAATAAACCACACAGAAGAGAACACAAGACACAAAGATTTAACGTGGTTCACCCAATCCCTGGGCTACGTCCACCAACAGTGAGTCCAATATTTTATTATCCAGTGATTACAATCTTATTACAATCTGTAATCCCTTACAGCTCAATTTTGCCACAAGTACTAAAATCATACATAATGAAAATCCCTAACCCTAAGCCATATTATACAATATTTTTGTCGCTTTAGGGTTAGAATGAGTTACAATATGTCATCCCAAAATAACCAAAAATATGTCAGCCTCAAAAAAATTCGCATACAGTACTTTCCTAGATAATACTTTCCTGATCAGTCACCACAAGCTAACAACATATGTGATTTATGATACATATGTGATGGATTACAACATATGTGATGGACTAAAACTTGTTTATGATGGTACATATATGATTTATGATACATAAGTTTCTATTATTACTCATATATTTAATGTATTGTTTATCAAATTACAAATGTAATGCTTAAGATGCTCAATTATTTGTGTTGATTACATGTATATATTTTGTGTGATTTTGTCACCCTTGGTGGAAACAGTTTATTGAGTACAGACATCCTAAACCCTTTTGTTGAGGACCTTACAGAGTTTAGGTAAAGAAAAGGTAAAGAATAAAAAAATATACAATGATACATATGTGATGGATTACAACATATGTGATGGACTACAACTTATTTATGATGATACATATATGATTTTTGATACATATGTTTATATTATTACTCATATATTTAATGTATTGTTTATCAAATTACAAATGCAATGCTTATGATGCTCAATTATTTGTGCTGATTACATGTATATATTTTGTGAGATTTTGTCACCCTTGGTGGAAATAGGTTATTGAGTACAGACATCCTGGACCCTTTTGTTGAGGACCTTACAGAGTTTAGGTAAAGAAAAGGTAAGCAATAAAAAAATATACAATGATACATATGTGATGGATTACATGTTTATGATGATACATATGTGATTTATGATACATATGTGATGGATTACAACATATGTGATGGACTGCAACTTATTTATGATGATACATATATGATTTATGATACATATGTTTATATTATTACTCATATATTTAATGTATTGTTTATCAAATTACAAATGCAATGCTTATGATGCTCAATTATTTGTGCTAATTACATGTATATATTTTGTGTGATTTTGTCACCCTTGGTGGAAATAGGTTATTAAGTACAGACATTTTGAACCCTTTTGTTGAGGACCTTACAGAGTTTAGGTAAAGGAAAGGTAAGGAATAAAAAAATATAGAATGATTATGATGATATCATATTGTAAGAATAAATAAATATGTTCATGTTGACTACTATGTAATTTTTAGCATACGTATCATGTGACTTATGTAAATATGATTATAATTAACCTTCATATAAGATGTAAGATAACATAAGATAAATAAATTACATATGCAGGAACCTGAACCCCTTTGACAAGGATCCAGTATAGTCTCATACAGGTATAAGTCAATACACCCTATAGATATGATTTATTATTTGCTTGCTTTCTCTTTACACCCATCTTGGAGTGGTTTAATAATAAGCCTAGTTTTAGCAACTATATTTTGTCCCAAAAAAAAATTCATTGAGACCACCTTGACATCCACATGTTATAGCTCATTCCACTTTCATGTCCAAACTATTTTTTTGAGTTTTTGAAACTCCAAAATTACAAGGAAAATAAACTTGCTCAAATTTTCAAACCTCAACATTAGCAGAAACTCTAATACAATTATCAAGACTTGAGGCCCCAATTGGGCTTAGTAAAATTTTAATCTCAACATCAACTTTAGGGTCAACTTCTTCATCAACATTACCCACATTTGCAAAAAAAATCAATAACACATGTTGGACCATCTATTACTATTTATTGTCGTCTCTCTCCATAGAATCCTAAAATTTATTTCCTCTCACAATAACAATCGACCCTCTACCAACTATCTCTCTCATTTGATGGAGTGAAGGTACCACCAAATAGGTATTTGTCAAATGTGTTTTCCTTGAGCAAGGGAAATTCAGGAAGAGAAGATGAAAGTGAGACATGCAGTAGGTCTAAAAGAGGGAGATCAAATAGAGGTCAAAAGATTAGAAGAAAATTCAATAAACACATGGAATTTTTTCTTTCTCAAGGGGGTCATGTTCTTATGATGATGAGAGCATAGGAAACATTAAGGTCCTCCAATAAACATTGATTTTTGTGTTAACGAGAGGATATATCACATAGCACCATCATCATTACATAGTTTACACCTATTTTCCATGGATGACATAAAGGTTTGTTAAAAAAAAGTTTATGAATTAATGGAGTATGTCAGACCTTCTTACAATTACAAAAATTGGATGCAACTTGTTTGATATAAAATAAAATAAAAGTATGCATAGGTATGCACTGTTAGCAAATTATATACAACAGAAATATAATGATTAAAGTAAAAGAGTGGTTATGTACATTGACAAAAGCAAAAAAACAACAAGGAATATTACAAGTTTTATAAATAGTACACAACCTAGGTCAACCAATAAGAAACCCAATTGCATATTTGAGGCACGTGAGGGATATCATGTATTTGTATGTGTGATAAATTCAATAACTATATGGGAAGAGCTAATAGTCAATTACAAATTGAATCACAAAGATACAAACAAAGTTACTATCATGGGGGTGGTACGTACTATATATCATCTAAACCAACCTCCAATTAATGACTCCAATATATCATTTTATTAATAACTTTTTTTGATAAGTCTATTGGTTTCATTTTGCTAATGTGTTTTTATATTTAATTTTTGTCATAGTGCGACGTGGATTTGACACGTAGCACAAATAGGCATGTATCTCTAGGCCCTTCTACCCAACAGGTAAACCTCATTGTAATTGTACAAATTAGATAGAAGAAAAACATTATATTGTTATGTTCTTTTCTTTAGGGTTTTGGATTAATTATAAGAATATTACTATTATTCTTATCATAATGGGTGTTCGGGGAAAGGCACCTACAGTACCTAAGAACATTAGTACAAAGGTGGACCCACTATTATGTGATGATGACATCACATATTCCACAAACCCTATTGAAATGATAATAATAAAGACACACAAAAAAGTAATAAAGAGATTATTGCTTTGGCATACATAATCCCTCAAACTGATGAGATAAAAGAGAGGGTAAAACAATTGATGCACAGAGCAAAAAACTTGCAAGTAGGCAACCATGAAATATTTGATTATAACATAAGTTCATTAATAGTTTATATTTTATACTCTTTTATGTCATGAACTAAAATATGTACGTGTTGTTTTTACAAGAATTATTGCATCCTCATGAAGCTGGTCATGGCCATGATCAGGGTACTCTAGGTGGTTTAGGTGATGACTGTGTTATATGCATACACAAACTTATATTTTTACATGTTCTCATCCTTTTTTTAATGTGTCAGTGATCATATATTTAATGTATTATTATTCAATTGTTGTCCATGTTCTTGTGGAGACTCCACCTCATTCGATCCCATCATCCCCACCTATATTGTCAATTGTAGGGTCAACAACATGCAACATGCATACATCAACTTTTGCATGTCATACTAAACCCACAATTGGTAGATACCTCTTGTTCTCTCTTTTGTTATGTATTTATTTACCTTGAAGTGTTCTTTCTTGGGGGAATTTCATAACGGAAACATTTTCTATAGTAGGACATGTATATGAGGATGCAGAGGCCACTACTGGTAATATCACAACAAAATTTCCTATATCTTTGCATATTTCTAGTATGGGAATATTTTTGGTCACAATTTTGGTGATTGAAAATTTGCTTCCCATAAAGATAGAGAAGGTTCCATGTACTTTAAAATTATTATTATATATAGTCCAAATGTAATTTACTTATTGATCACTCATTTTGGACTAATGATCCCATGATTTTTTGCAACCAATGCTATTTTTTATATAAAATTCTAAATAAATTGCATTGGAGATCTTCGTGCCCACCATACATAAACAATGGAATCAGAAAAATAAAAAGTTAAAAGAGGAACTCATAAACTGTTTGGTTGTGTTGTTCAGAAATGACACATTTGACAAAATCTAGGTCTATTAGAAAGAAGGAACATATCTAAAGTATGTGAGGGACCAATATAGGACACATTTAGAGAAGAACAAAAAGTATGAGTGTCCCCCCATGGTTCTAGAGAGGGAGTGGAAGGACTTTATTTCAAATGCAAAGGAGAAAGCTGAAAGGAAAAATGACATACACCACTAGGTAGAGGAAGGTATGTGATACTATTAACAATGTGATTATTTACTAATTACTCTTTATATTTATATAATCTAACATATTTCAAAATTTTCATAAACTGCTCGACACATCAAAGGAAACTAAGGAAAGACTAGAAAAGCACAGGCAACACAAACTCGACTCTGGTGGTTATATGAAAGTTGGCACATGAATTGTAAGTATTTATAAATTAGATATCACATCAAAATAATAAATTGCAAATTTTTTTTAATCATTAAATAATACAAGAAAAATTCATGATATTAAGCAAAAATGTAGGGCTCTGAGTTCAATATAGTGCCCACAGAAGATGACATGAAAATTGCATTCTGGGAAGGCTATGGAGTTGTGGGTGGACACCTAAAAGGATTAAGTGTGGAAACACAAGATTCTAGTACATCTGTCAATTAGGTAAATAAGCTAAATGAAAATTATTTAAAATTGAATTCTTGAGCAATAATCTATTTGACATTAATTTCCAGCATAAAGTAACTATATTTGTTTTAAATAATCAAGGATAACAATGCACATGACATTTGAATACGGCTTGCTATGGGTGGAACACAACCTTCACATGATGAAGGTCATCGTGTGGATCTCAGTACTAGAGATATTCATGTGCTAAATAATTTTTAATGTAATTATTAATACAATTAAACACGTTTAATCAAAATTGGTGTAGTAATTAATGTAACCTTTTTATTTTTATTCTAGAGCATGTAGATTGAGGTGACTAACTTGAGCATGATTTGGGTAGACAACATCAAGAACGTGACGTACCCCCATCAGGTAAAGAGGACTATTGTTATTCCTTTAAACTAATTTAATTACAATTGGTGTATTGATTAATTTAACCTTTCATGTTTCAAATCCAGAGGATTTAGAGGATGTCCAGTATGTTCATGATGAGGCTAGACAAAAAGATCATGAAGATGATGTGGCCCCATTAGGTAAAGAGAACCCCTATAATTATCTTTTAATTAATGAAATGCTTGTGACAATAATAAAAAAATCTTATGAGTTTAACCCATTTCTTTGTTATTGTAGTGGACCCCCCTTTGCATAGGCATCCTCGTTGTGAGTACATGACTAGACATACATGAAGATCACGAGAAGAGGGCACAAGAACTTAAGAAGGGGAAAATGATGAAGAAAACAATGGTCCACTTAGTCTTTAGTTTTGTCACTGAGGATTGCACCCAATTTGCTAAGTGTAAAACCCAGCAATCCTATGAAACATGGGACTACTCTCAGGTTGTGGGTAACCTATCCGAGAGTACACCTCTGATTTAGGGGCTAGATTTCCCTTAGATCACTTCAAAACTGACTAACTTTAGGAGGAAAGGGAGAAAGTGCATGAAACAAATAATCTGAAACTGATTTAAAACTAGGTGATCCACCGAATTTGATTAAAAGACCCACAGTTGAAGCAAGCTTACAAAACAACTAAAACAAATCTGCACCTCACAACTTGACCCCACTACTTTGAACCTCTTAGAGATAATAAGGTACTTGGAATATAAAAGGGAAGATGTTTCCACAATCCTGATTCCAATTTGTACACAGATTAATACTTCACAGCCAAAATGAATCTCTGAATACTTAGTTGAATCAATATGTAGATTAAGGACCAAATAGTATCGCAATAATCCTAGCATAGAAACTCAATAAGAAAAACTTTGAAATGAAAGGAGACAAGAAGGATCACTTTTTTGCATTCAATGAAAATAAGCTAAGTACAATTGTGTATCTCAGAGCTACAACATTCTCATATCAGAGAGAAAGAAAATAAGGAGCTAACCTCAATCACGCAAGTGAGAGGTATATAAAATGAGGCCAAAAGGAAACAACATTAAAGCCACCTCAACCTCCTAAAAGTGGAAACTCTCTCAAAATAGGCCCATGAGGCTGCCTCATAAACTTGGATGCCAAATTCTCGAGTAAATAGGGGGTAGTGAGAAAATTGACTCCTAGAATAGATGGTCAAAAGGAGACTACTCTGACCCCCTAAGTCATGCACTAACGGTATTCTGATGATGGTTTATAAAAATACCATCATCAGAATTTACATTAATATTCCTACACTGACTTTACATTTAAAAAATCTTGCCCCACTATGACACAAAAATGTGGATTTAATTGTATTTTGAAATAATTCTCAACCCATAATGGGGAAAACATATTCCAAAATATTTACTTTTTTTTTCAACCCACATACAATAAGAATGCACCCAAAATAATACAATGCAACTCAACCCTAAAAGGGGAGATATTAGATTAATTCATTATTCATGTCAAAACCCCCTTTTTGAAAATGAGGAAGTTGCTGGAAATGCAGACTTTCCTTCTTGGCACTTGGCAAGTTGCCATTCTCACTAGCAGTTTTGTGCACATGTTTTTAGAAACATCTGATTGGGCATCATGAAATTGAGGTAGGTTTTGTTCTGGCATTCATATCATTTCTTTGAATTTTTGAGGGCATAGTGATGCTGCATTTGTATTTGGTTTTAGAATATTGGCATTTACTTCTACATTTCAATGATACTGTATATTTTGTTCACAATGTGTATTCGGCCCCTATGAATTTTCGAGGGCATGGCATCTCTATAACTTTCATTTTATTTTCATGCAATTTGATTACGTGTGTTCTAAAATTATTGGGCCTACAAGCTAGGGCATCATGTTTTACATTCCCTATTAATGCTTTTCCTTTGAAACCTGAGAGCTAGGGTATGTTGTATTGCAGATTTTTAAAGGTCGCGAGTGCTTGGAAACCACAAGTTGGATCTATACTTTGCTTCTTGTTTCAAATAATGGCATTATGCTTTTGAATTTGTATCTTCATTATGTTCATGGCCTTAGGGAACCAATGTACATCCAATACTATTTCTTTATAGGCAGCTTGTTTGTAGCTGGGGCATTGAACTTGCTATTTAAGGAAGACTGTGTCATTGATCTGCTCATGAGATTTGTGATATCCATGAGCTAGGGCATGACTTCACCATTTCACTATTAATTCCTTGGTGCTTGACTTCCATATAGCCCACGGGTGACCTGTATTGCTTTCAATGTTTGATCCTACCTTTGCATCGATCCTGCTTGTCACCTGTTACTCTTTCCAATGCATAGCTCGTGAGTATGATTTATTACTTCATGTTCGGCACTGTCACATGAAGGATTGGTGTCCCTTACCACTATTTTGAACCCATGCCTTGTGAACACTCATTTAATTTGATGTTCTTGAACACACTGTGGCATTGAAATGATGAACCGAGCTCAGGCATGTATCTAGCTCGATCATCATTTCTTTTTCGTAGTGTTCCATACTTAATTTTAACACTGTGAGGGTTGTGAGTGCTTAGATTTTCATGCATTGCATATGCTATTAGCTAGCCTCAAATCCTTCCATTCGTTGTCTCCTCCATGTGCAGGCCCACAAGCAATGGTCTTTAATGTTTATTATATTCATTGTTTCATATCACTACCATTTGAATGCTCCATGCTAGCTCGTGACCAAGCACAGAGACCCGTAAGCTATTCATGGTGTGGACTTGGAGCATCGCATACTGTTATCACTCTCTTGGTTTTGATTGCTTGGTCATGGCATTGGCTATGTTCAATTGAGATGCTTACTGTAAAAGCCAGCCTGCGAGCTTTGGGGTTTGGTCTTCTATCCCTCCATTGATGTTGCTTTCTCTTCCTCACTTATTGTGAAACTATGATGTCTGATGAACAAAACTGGGAGCCGTTTGTGTGTTTGAATTGGTGTGGCCCCTTTTTTTTCTTTGATTGGTTCTTTGTGCTATTATTGGCATTCAATCTAAGCCATAGATAGCCTATGAGCTATGAGCTTTGACTCATTGTATAATATTTAGAACATGAAATCTTGTTGTTGCATTAAATGCTTATGTGCTCTAAATGTTTAAGCCTGTGAGAAAGATAGGGCATTGTATTTGATTGCTTACTTAGTGCCACCTATTTGATTTACCATGCCATGCCCCGTTGATCTTTTAGTTCATCATACAGATTCTATCATGTTCATGCTATAGTGTTAATGTATTGAATGCAGCTTTGAGGCACATTTATGTTGTACCCTTCCTTAGCACATGGATTTGTGTACCTTTTGGCATGAAACTTATGATGTATGCCTCTTGAATTTTCTAGTGCCCTTTGACCATGCTCCATTTGATTTGTCTTTATGATCCCTAAGTGTCCCATTAATATGACATCATCCAGTTGTTGCCTTGTTGATCATGGGTGTTCTTGGCCTGTGATGCAGTCACTACCAAGGAAATTTGAGGTTTTCTTAGTATGGCATGCATCACAGGTCAAGGTCATTCATCTAGATCTCAGCATCTCGCCATTGTTGTTGTTGTTTAGAAAATCATGGAGCTTTGAGGGTGGTCTCTGTTTAGGTCTCTGAACACCCCCCTCAAAGCCTCTTGATTATCTAAATGAGGAAGATAGCACTAAATCAGCTTCTTTTGTATCTGCACATGGAACAAACAAGTTAGTAAAAACATGGTGTCTCTTTTATTTATGGAGCCTCCTTGATGCACATGCCTTGAGCACAACCCTTCCCAGAGGTGTATGACTGAGTGCATATATGCATGTTTGTGAATATTGTGGTACCATACATTATTTAGATTCATTGGATCTAACCCCCTTCTCCTCTCTTATGCAAGTCCCAGATCTCAAAAGCACATGGAAATAGTGGATCAAGAATTCACTACCAAGCAATGTCTGGTACCCCAGTATTTTGTTTTCTCATTTCATGTATATCTGTACTTATTTATGCAATTCTGATAACGGCTATGCTCATAGCCTATGTGAGCTTCAGATAAATGTTCTTCTCAATTCTTTTCCTTTTGTACAACACACTTAAAACATGGTACATATACATGCAATGCTTAGATGTAGATCATTTATCTTCTCTTTCATGCACCTTACAATGAAATGAACACCAATTTTGAGAAAGACCACTAATAATTCAAACTAGGGTACAATAGTCTCACTTAGTAATTAGGCCTCCAAAGATGAGTGAAAATAATGATAACATTTAGCTAGCTTAAAAAAAAACCCCAAAAAAGAGATTGTAATCTTATTATTTGTTGACGAATGGATTTTATGTGTTAATGAATGTTGATGAATGTTACGTGTTAATGAATGTTATGTGTTAATTAATGTTACATGATAATGCTTATGTTTTATTAATGGATGAAATAATGAATGAATGTTAGATGTTAATGGGGAATTTAGAGTGATATTAGGTGGGGAATGAGCTTCCACCATCATGTGGTTGGCCCTGTTAAGTAAAGAATATTAAACTATTATTGAATAAAGAGAAGCTCAATAAGGTAACACACTTTTCAATATTTCATTATGCTCCATTATTAATCTTATTGAATAATATGTATTTAATCTTAATCTCAAGATTTGTTTGAGAAAAGAAGTGCTACCAATGCATTAGGAAATCCAGTGCTTGCAGATATAGGTGTTTATCCATGTAACACCATATTAAAGTTTCTTTATACATACATTTTGATTGTTTGAAATCAATAAATTTATGAGATTTTTGCTAATTGGAAAGGAATCAAATCTAATTAGAAAGGTGGAAAATTATTATATTCAATTAAGAACATTCACTTAAATTGGGGTGGAAGGATGCACACTACAACATAAGCAGTTGAATAGATATCCATGAGATAGGATTATTCCTATGCAGTTGTGCCCATGAATCTCAGATGCACACAAGTTAATAGTTTCCATGGATAAGCCTTACTTTTAGTTCATCATAAGGATTGGTACTCGTGCTAAGAATAAGACATGAAAGTAGTCAAGTCCATGCATCGTATGTTCTTCCAAGACAATGTTCATATACTTGGCTACTTTCATGTCCACTATGATGCATAGAATCCTACCTTGATGCTAGGAATCTTGAATAATCTCTTCCCAATGTCATATTCAGTGAGGATAAACTCTTATAGTTGATTGTGAGACACCAAACACTAATAAAATTCTTCCCTTTGGATCAATACATGGATCCTCTATACTGATTACACAACACTTCCTTACTACTTCACAAGAACCTTTAATGGTCAAAGAACTCCCTGTCTTTCATTCCCAAATCTCCTATCTCCTAGACACATTCATAGTTTTGTCTATATTCTTCAAAAAAAATTGATCACAATACATTTACTGATCAAACATAATTAGTGACTGATTCACTTTTCCTCTTAATACTCTATGGAAACATATTATTACCCTTCCCACTATTTCAAACTAGGATCCCCATATCTTATTTTATCCACTAGACACTTAACACTTGACAATCATTAAACAATCTAATGATCCTAATACTGATAATTGTCTTACCTTTTTGACACTTCTTTTTAACTTGTTCACTGATCAACCCTCACTCTTGGGGTTCCTAGCCTCTAGCTTATTCTAGACACTAGGCTTTTCCCATACATCAACCCTTTCCACTTCTACTGCATACCCACCAAGTTATCAAGGACTCTTATGTCCTTTTTTAATGACTATCTATGATAGTCCTAGTTACCTCTTCAAATTATTTTAGTACAAATATTCCAACTTATTTTGTGGACAAAGCTTTTTTCCTAAATCTATCTTTGTATTCCAGTCCCAGAGACAGTCACAGTCACTTTTCACTATGACAAAGAACTTATTAAAGTCTATCCATTTCCAAATCTCTATCTTCTCATGCCATGGTACCTTAAATGGTATCACGTCCTTATTAATTAAACAAATGAATTAGTCACAACCTCAAAACTATCCTAATTATGAAAATGAATAAGACACCCTTAGAAACAAGGTTTGACAACTTTTGGAATGACTTCCCACAATGTACACGAGGGTGTCTAACACAAAATCCAACCTAGAGGCTTCAAGGAACAAAAATAAATAGTGAACTTGCAAAGATAAATACTTCTGATCAGACTATGATCAAATAATAGAAAATGAACATGCAAGGGGGACAATACCTTCAAGGATTTGGTAAGGGTATGTAGACAAGTATGGATTTCAAAGGAAACAAATATGAGTGTTCCAAACCACACAAAACCTTCTTAGAAGGAACACATAACTTGTGATTAGACCCAACCAAAAACTTGTAATATCACTACTCTAATCAGATAGTTTAGGACTAATTTGTTGTAATCAAAGAAAAAGTAGACCATTCAACATTGGATAAGGGATTGGGGATGCTATTTTAGAGTCCTTTCAACCTTTTTTCACAACTATGGAACATTGGGAACACTTAGGAACATTCCTCCAATGCTTTATTGTGTCAACTATTACTATCAACATTCTTAAAACAATTAAATCAAACACAAAAGAAAGATGTTTAGAGGAATAACATAACTCTACTCTACTCTCTCATATTTGGGATAAATCCCAGTAATTTTTAAAAACCATAGTATTTCCTTTATGCAAATGCTTATAGAAATAGAATAAATTATTTCACCTAATGTAGCCCTATAAAGCAATGGGTTAAGTAAACCTCATTCAAATCAAGAGGGTTGGTAATTTTTTGTAAGTCTTTGATACTGTAGAATAGTATTCAAATAATACTCTATACCCCACAACTATGTTCCAAAGGATTGGATTAACACTGGTTATTAATTCGTAGTATATGAAAATAGAATGGTTGTTATAATAATTCCTTGTGTATTTTTGTATATGTATATTCATTTATTTCATGTGGTGGTCATTATATAGCTTACCCTTGAAGTTAGAATGTGATAACAATCAGACCCCAAATATAGTGTTGACGATGAAACTCTTTTTTTAAGAATTCATGTGAACTAATCTGATATTGATTGGTTATGTGTGTGTATGTTTAACACCTTCATGAAATTAGGATCATTAACTAACAATTCTAAGAAAATACAATACAAATTTAAACTAAGAATTGAATTTAACATCCATGACATCTCATGGTTCTCTATCTAAGCTTAGTAAGTAGAGCTCTCAGCCTATTCTCTACTAGTGACACTCCTAGAATGAGAAAATATGATAGTACTATGCTTAATCTACCTCACAATTCTCCATTATAAAAAGATAAATTCAAATGCTATTGCTAAATGCTCTCAATTGCTCTCAATTGCTCATAAAATGCCTATAATAAGGATGCTTTTGCTCTTGAATTCTCTTCTATATTATTGCTCTCAAAATGACTCTTATTTATAGTAAATTCCCAAGGATAGGGGGTAGAGTGAAGTAACCATGATTTAGCTTTGGTTGAGTCAAAATCTTTGCAATGTTTTTAAATGGGGGACAATTTAAATGTTTGTCTCAAAGCTTTGGACAAAAAGACAAAATTGAGTAGTTTAGATTCAAAGTTGAAATGTGTGATTGAGATTCAATTCTTTTGAGTGATACATGTGCTTTATGTTCTCAATTTTCATTGGTTCCTCAAATTGTTGTTGAAAGATATTAGGATTAATTAAATTCCATCAATTAATTAAATTAGCCATGTAAGGGAATAGGTTCACTTTGATTTTTTATTTAAAACTATACAACTAATTAATTAAAATCAATTATATAGTGTTTTTCACCCCTTTAAGCTTTGATTTAATTATTCAATGTCATTATTTGATTTTTCCTTTGATTTGATGATTTTGTCCAATTTGATTTAATAAATGTCCATTTAAAATTTGATTTGATCCTTTTTTATGAGAATTAGTGCATTTTGATAAGATTTTGCAATTTTATGATTTAAAAGCACTTGTCCATTTTTTAGTGTCTACAAATGCCCCTCTTTGAATTGATGTGCAAAGTACATTGATTCAAAGAAATTTTTAGTCCTGATCACTTTTAGGTCCTAATTTACTAATTTACTGATACACCATTGATTTTGATTTAATTACTGCCTGATATGATATGCCTCTGATTTGATTTGATAAAATGATACATACCCCACAGATAATAGTTCAAAAATTTTGATGCCCCAGATTTAATGTGATGCCAATTTGATACTCCGATGCCCCCTCAGAAATGAAATATATTAATGATTTGATGTTTTGATTGATTGTTTTATCCAATATGTTTTCATTTCTGAAAAATATTGATGTTGATGTTGATTTCAACAATGCCCCGGTTTGATTGATAGGTTGACATAGGTCAATAGGTCAAAATTTTCACCTCTAAATTAGGTCAAATTAGCTTAAATTGGTTGTAAAACCTAAACTTATTGTTCATTTTCACTTTTGACTATTGAGATTTTGCTCTGATCCTACATTGATTATCCACGATGGTTGTCCCTATTCGAGAGCATCAGTTCGAGAGAGGTCATCGTTATCAGAGGCCTTTGGATTATGGACCTCCTTGAGTCATTTCAAACCTTCCTTTGTGTATTTATTTCTCTTTAATAGCATTTATTGCATTTATTTCTTGTTGTCGTAGATTAATTTTTGCAAAATGTTGCGTAGTATAGATTAAATGCTACATAGGTTTGTGAAACAATGCATCCGCGCATTTTAATGGCACCTCCACATGTTAAAATGCCACCTTGAAACCTTTAAATCTCACCTAATAATAGTTTGAATCCGCATAGCATTAGGGTTTTAATGCTAAGTTAGAAATGTTTTTTTGTGTGAGAAACTCTAGGTTTTTTATGACACCTAGGCTTGATAAAGTGCCACCTAGAGCCTTAAAATGTTGCATGAACTGTGAAGTGACGCGTGATATTGATAAAATGCTGCATATGCAAATTTCTACACTGCGTAAGGTAAAATGCCACCTCCTAATAGGAAAATGATGCCTACAAGATTTTTGAAATTTTTGAAACTCAAACTTGATTTTCTGATAAAAATTTGATGTCTCTGGACGATCGATTGAATTTCCAAAATAGTTTGGTCTGTTGTAGTTCAGTAAAACAATTGATTAGGATATAAGGATAGTGGTACCAATGAATATTTGATTATGTCAATCTGATAGGATAGAAATCTCATAGTGGGATACTGATAGGTAGGATTGATTGATCAGTGTGAAAACTAATAATTCATTCTCAAGACATAGAGACACAAATAAATGATATTAGGTTTTGATAGGATTGATACTGATACTTTGATTGACTGATTGACTTAAGATAACCCATTGATATAGTACACTGATATGATTCCCTTGATTTGCAAAATAGGTACATTTTTGTAAGCTCTATATATGGACAGTTGCATCTTGGATCCTTGATCTAGGTCAGGATCTTACTCCAGTAGAGTTTCATGTTATCGAGATGTGTGGGCTCAGTTTCCTTCTTGATATCCCCCAGTTTCAGTTGAACCATGGTCTCCTTACCACTGTGGTAGAGTGATGGCATTCTGACCACAATACTTTCCACTTACCTTTCAGAGAGATGACGATCACTCCAGAGCACGTGTATCAATTGTTGTGCATTCCTACTCAAGGAGAGATGGTGTATTATGATTTAGTTTATGATAGCACAGTATGAAGATGGGTGTTTAGAGATAACACTATTGATGATGATACAATCACATGGGTGCAGTTTGCTTATTTTCCCACATTTCCAGTAGTATTGGGTGCTTTGATCGGCGGATTACTACTTCCCGACTAGCTAGGTCATGGTTTCTCAATTGGATGGGATCAGATCTTGGAGGATTTTCTTGGACAGCCTCGATGATTTGATTGGGGTTCTTGTGTACTTACATAGTTATACCACAATTTGCATGAGGTGGTATATAGATTCAGTGCAACTTTATCAGCAGGTGCTGTTATTTTACAGTTATGGGTATGGGAGCATCTTCCCATTACTAGGCCAGTGTCAGATAGGATTCATCGTCATGGATTCCCCTTTGCATTTTTATATAGTGGTATGGTTGTCCAGCATCATTTGGGCAAGCTAGCATTTTGGTGTCGTGTTATTGATGATCTTGATCAAGTCGTTTGGTGACCATATTTGTTTTGAGAGGGATGGCATGAGGATGATGATGAGCTCCCCTATATGTATGCTCCTTAATGGATGATTGGCAGGTCTACTCTGGTGATTAAGAGATTTTTTTTCAGTCAAGTTTCACATCAGTATGGTCATACTCAGGACATGTCTTAGGGTATGGCATTATATGCTAGAGTTCAGGTAGAGCGGTCCACATAGGGTGCTCAGATAGATTTTCAGTTTGTTGTTGACCAGATTGCTCGTATAACTTACATCAAATGGGATAGATTGGAGCATGTATTAGATGTAGGTATGTCTCCTGAGTACCATGATTGGTGGTCTCAAAATAGATTTCTAAGATTTACTGATCTAGCAGAGCCTATCCCCAGCCGTGATGATAGATCGGAGGATGGTGGAGGTGATGATGGTGGGGATGGTGGTGGTGGTAGGAGGAGATGTTGACGTAGAGGATAGAGAGCTCCTAGAGCTATGGATTAAGGACTAGATGGGCCACGTGTGAGAGATGGACATGTTAGAGATAGAGTTATCAGACAGGTGCAACAGGATCAGGGAGTTGGGTTTGTGCAACCTAGATCTGCAGTAGCACAGGGTCAACAGAGACAACAAAGACAACAAAGATAGAAGAGGGCTCAGAGATAGGGTCATATAGATGTTGTTCAGCAAGTTCCTGGTGGATAGGATCCATTGGTTCAATTACAGCGGGCTGCATTGGCACAACAGGAGAAGGTTCTGACACAGCAGGTGCCTCCACAGGTATCTCAGTCTCAGGACATGGGTCAGACATCTCAGGCTACTCCTAGCATGGATACTATATCACAATATGTGAGGACTCTATAGACAAGTTTATTAGTTGTTATGGGTAGATTAGATCAGGTAGCGACTATGATGCAGCAATTTATGGCTATGATGGCTCAGATGCCTAGTGTTGCTAGCAGTAGTTAGGCTCCTCCTTCATAGGATAAATCAGGTGACAGAGATCGAGATGGATCAGGTGCAAGGGATGGATCAGGTGGTGCCATAGGATCATGATGATTGATTACAACTCTACTCATGTGATGACCTTTGTATCATGTTGATGTTTATCATTTGATCGGAACTTTGATGTATCTCTGTGTTGATGACATTGTATCTTGATATACAGATTTGTTGGATCATTCATGTTATGAACATTTATTATGATGATGATATATCTTCCTTCACTCTCTTGATGTGGTTTATGTGAGATTATCTTTTTATATAGTTATATATGATGTTTCTAATGCATTTACTTTTGATTATGCTATGGATGCATTGTATCTTATATTTGATATAAATAGATGAATGCAAATGATGATGGGACTTGTAATGTTTTGATTTTATTCATGTATGGATGCAAAAATTTATTGTGGAAATGAATATGGCTAATGCAACTATGTTTTTTTTAATTTTTGAATGTATGCAATTCTATCCTTAACTAAATGTATGCAAATGATGTATGATGAATGAATCTTTTTTCTTTTGCTTTTCCGATATAAGGATAATGAATAATGAATAATGCTTATGACTGAATGCAAAAGATAATTTCACTTTTTATTGATTTGAACCATGGACATGTTTAATTTGAACCCCCTTCTTTAATGTTTTGATCAACCAAGATTATAAATGTACCCCCTTGTCCTTGGAAAAATAACTACAAACAAATGCACTTAATATAATCATGATAACGCAATGCAATGCAACTAAGTGTCACTAGCTTTTAGCAAAGAAATGCTATAGAGAAATATTTTCATCATTGAGCATTATAGGACCAGAAAGCTAGTACAACCATCACTGACCACATCATGATGATATAAATACCACTTTTTATCGCTTTTGGTAACCTCTTTGGAAACTAGTACAACCCTCACTAGTTGGATGACCAAACTATGGGAGTATGACTACCAGTTTCAATGGATTGAATGTTGCAAGTGGATTTTGGTATTAAGATATGGAAAATCTAAATAGCCAAAGTATATGTTTGTGTAAACAAGAAAAGGTCAATTCTTCATCCTATGTGATAGTCCTCAATGGTTCTTTGATGACCATGTCATTAGATGAATTCACATAAGTTGATGAATCTTCCTCAAGACAGTCACTCAAAGGCAAGAAAATATCATGTCTTCGTCATCGCCAATCTAGTCAAAACATCATCGATTAGCTAAAAAGATGTGATAAAAGTCAATTCAATAAAGATTTCAAAAGCTTCAAGTGTTTTGCAATGTATCAAGATTTTCAAAAAGAATTCCAAACATTCTAATCTTTTAAGTGTTGTCAATTTTTAATCCCAAATAATAAGGTCAATGAAGGTTCAAGGATCAAGTTGTAGGATCAAAATACTTGGTTGTGAACAATGATATCCACCAAAGGTTCAAGAAAATCTCTCTCTTCTAAAGCTCTGAAAATTCTCTCTCTGATGTGTGACCGAATGTAGCACTATTGAATCCATTTGTACCAAAAATCCAATCCTTTCCTGCCCCCAAGTGATAAATGTAATTGTGTGACAAACTTAGGGCCATAGAAAATGCAACGATGCAACTAAAAGGCTTTATTATGACTATGCACAAATGATGGATGCAATGAAGGTTGACAAGTGAGATGATGAAAATGCAATATGTACACATGCGACTAGGAAAGACTTAAGGGAACAAAAGGTGCTTGATTGCCAAGTTTTCACCTTTTGGGTCTTTTTTTCTTTTTTTCTTTTTTCTTTTTTGCTACCAAGGCGCCTATTTGCTAGGTTTTCACCAAGGCACTTTTTATCTTTTTCATTTTTTTCTTTTTTCTTTTTTCAATTTTCTTTTTCTTTTTTTTTATTTTCAAATGTTTTTGGTATTTTCAAGGTCTCTTTTGACTATGTACAATAAATATGATGCTTCTTATCTGATACTCTTTATACTCTTTCATCTACCTCATGTATAGAACCTCTTTAGATGTATGCTATTGATAGGTTCTTGTAGCTCTTCTCCCTCACAGTCTGCTAATTTATAAGTTCCCGTCCAAATGAAAAAACAATGATGAACGGACCAAGCCAATTTGCCTCCCATTTTCCTTTCTTTTCCCTTTCTACTTGATTCTTAGGGTTTTCCCTTAGCACTAAGTCTCCTACTTGAAAGACTCTTGGTTTGATATGCTTGTTGTAGTTCCTTGAGATCCTATTTTGATAAACTTTCAAGTGTTCATAAGCTTGTGCTTGATGTTCTTCTAAAAATTCCAATTGTTGAAGTCGGGCAACTCTATAATCCTCATCCGTTATTAACCCTTGCAATGATACTCTTAAAGATGGGATTTCAACCTCCAAAGGTAGAATGGCTTCGGCTTCATAAACCAATGAAAATGGTGTAGCTCCCATAGGTTTCCAAATGCTAGTTCTATAGGCCCATAAAGTCAGGTTGATTTGCACATGCCAATCTCTTCCTGATTTATTTACCGATCTCTTCAAAATCTTAAGGATATTCTTATTTGTAGCTTTGGCTTGTCCATTTCCTTGGGGATTGTAAATGGAAGAAGAGTGATGTGTAATATGGAAGGTATTACAAAGTTCATCTACATCTTTTTTCTTGAATTGTTTTCCATTGTCGGTGATTATGGCATAAGGAATACCATATCTACAAATGATGTGGTTCAAGATGAGCATGGAAATTTGTTTGCCCGTGGCGGTGATCAAAGGAATGGCTTCTACCCACTTAGTGAAATACTTTGTAGCGGTGATGATGTATTTGTGCCTATTGGAAGAAGGTGGATAGATCACACCAATCAAGTCAAACCCCCATTGATAAATTAGCCAAGGTGTAACAAATGGATGTAATTCTTGTGCCGATACATGTATCATGTCACCATGGCATTGACATTTTCTACATATTTTGACAAAGTGGCAAGCATCCTTCTTTAAGGTTTTCCAAAAATACCCCATGTGAAAGATTTTCTTAGCTAGGTTTAAACCGCTTGAGTGCAATTAGAAAATGCCCTTGTGAACCTCACGTAAAGCTACCTTAGACTATTCTTCCTCTAGACATCTAAGTAACATCCCATCAAGACCCTTACGATACAATGTGTTGGAAAGGATAATGTAACGGGCTGATTATCGGATGAAATTTTGTTTTTGGGCTCGGGATTGATCTGAAGGTAACACTTGGTCTTTGAGATATGTATATATAGGGTCGTACCAAGGTGAGTCATGTCCATTGAGTAAGGCAATAATTTGGGTATCAGGAAGGTCAAATGCCAGTTTTGCTAACTCTTCCACCAAGAATTCATACCTCTCATTCTTATCTGGTTTTTGAAGTAAAGAAGCCAAGGCACTCTATTCTTCTCTCTTGGAATTTGCTCAAAAGTTATCAAAGCAAAGTAATTTTTCCAAGCATCAATCATAGTCTTATATGGCATTAGTTTTTCATCTTTGGTATTGTATTCATCATTGACTTGATTGATTACTAATTGAGAGTCTCCATATACTTCTAGCTCAATGATGTTCCATTCTAAAGCCATCTTAATACCAATGACTAAAGCTTCATATTCTACTATGTTGTTGGTACATGGAAACAAAAGCTTGTATGACTTGGGAATAGTATACCCTTGAGGGGTAATCAATAATATGCCAGCCTCGGAACCTCCTTGTGTATACGAGCCGTCAAAGTACAACTTCCATGTTTTGGCTTCTATGTTGACAATTGTTGAATCAAGAAACTCCACTTGAATGTGATGTGTAGAAACTAATGGATTTTCAGCTAAGTGATCTACTATCACTTGTCCTTTTATGGCCTTTCTATCCACATACTCAATGTCAAACTCAATTAATATCATGACCCATTTTTCTATTCTACCCGTTAAGGCAGTTTTACTAACCAAATATTTTAAAGGATCAATCTTGGCAATAAGCTTCACCTTGTGCATCAACATGTAATGTCTCAATTTTTGGGATGTAAAGACAACAACTAGACATGATCTTTCCATGAAAGTGTAGTTCAATTCATATTTGATCAATGTTCTACTTAAATAGTAGATTGCTCTTTCTTTTCCTTGATCATCTTCTTGCGCCAAAAGAACTCCTAAAGACCTCTCAATTGCAGATATGTACAACAGAAAAGGTTTTCCTTTGATTGGTGGCATTAGGATTGGTGGATTTATTAGATAGGTCTTCAACAAAGTGAAGGCTTTGTCACATTCCTCATCCCACATGAACATAGTGTCTTTGTGTAGCAACCTTGTGAATGAATGACACTTTTTGGATAATTGAGAAATAAATCTCCTTATTGATTGAAGCTTGCCTTGTAGAGACCTCATTTGGCTTATGTTCTTTGGAATCTCCATATCCATTATTGCTTGAACCTTTTCCAGATCTACTTCAATCCCTTTTGTTGAAACTATGTAGCCTAATAATTTACTGGATTGAACACCAAAGGCACATTTTTTTGGATTAAGCCTTACTTTAAATTGTTCCAATCAGGTAAATATATTTTCTAGAATTTGCAAGTGGTCTTCTCTTTTATGTGACTTTTCCAATATGTCATCCACGTAATCCTCTAAAAAGGTGTGCATCATATCATAGAAAATAGTAGTCATTGCCCTTTGGTATGTGGCTCTGGCATTTTTGAGGCCGAAGGGCATTATGTTCTAGCAAAAAGTACCCCAAGGACATGTAAAGGTTGTCTTCTCTTGATCTTTGGGTGCAATCATAATCTGATTATATCTGCTAAAACTATCCATCAATGAATACATGGAATGACCAATTGTCAAGTCAACTATTGCATCTATGCTCGGAAGTGGGAAGTCATCTTTGGGACATGCAAGATTCAAGTCTCTAAAGTTCATGCATACATGAATGGATTTGTCGTGCTTGGTGACTGGTACAATATTGGATATCCATTCAGCATAGGCAATTGCTCTTATAAATCCCACCTTCAACAATTTTTCCAATTCTACTTTGACTAGGAGAGCTATATGTGGGTGCATCTTTCTCAACTTCTGCTTGACAGGCTCAACCCCTGGTTTAACATTCAAATGGTGCATAATGAAGTTGGGATCCAATCCTGACATGTCGATGTAGGACCATGCAAAGTTCACTTGTTTTTCTTGGAAGAACATGATGAAATCCTTTCTTTCTAAAGGTGTAAGTGAAGCTGATAGATGTATAAACTTGGGCTCCAATTATGTTCCAATGTTGACCTTTTCTATTAGTTCTATGAGAATTGGTGACCTTTCTTCTTCGTGTGCTGGTAGGGTATCCAACCTCTCTTCCTTTGGTGCCACAATTGGGTTTTCACCATAGGAAACATCCTTTATCTTTACTTTTTTGGTTCTAGTGCTGCCACATAGTGGTTTTCATCACTAGAACTTTTCATTTTTATTTTTTTTCATCTTTTTCTTTGGATTAAGAGATTGGACGCTCATTGTTCTAATCATGTTTAGATAAAACTCATTGGTGGAAGAGGGATCAACCGCATTTAAGTATTGGGTCATCGCTTCATCATTTGGAAAATAGAGTAAGTTACTTGGCTTAGTTAGGTCCCAATCAATAAGTTCGGGATGCATCAAGGGTAAGGATTCACTTGGCAAAGTGTCATTGGCTGGGTTTAAGCACATGACCTCATTGGATGGTTCATACATTGTATCATTAAGGTCTATAATGTGAGCTTCCTTGAGATGGTCCATGGTCCCCTTCACTTGAGTCCTCTAAGACTTCTACAGCAAATAGCATGGAAAATGCAATAGGTAGATCAAAACTAATGTTCAAATCACCACACCCCCCCCCCCCCCCCCCCCCCCCATGAAGGTACCCAAGGTTCACCTATCCATGGCTGATTAGTGGGTGCTTGTCCTTTGTTGAGTTCTTGTATATTGGGCTCTTCATTACCTTGAGTTTGTTGCCTAGGAACATTAGCATAAGCATGTATGGTGACAATCTCTTTATCATGGCATGACTCTTCGGAGAAAGTATCCCACTCATATTCTCATGAATCATCACTATCAACATCGGATTCCACCATGTTCACTTGAGGATAGAAATCATCAATAGGGCTAGAACTCTCTCCTTTGTGCTGGTAGCCTACCCCTAATTTTTCTTCTTTTGACCTCCAAGAAGGTTCAATAGGCTCTAACAAACCTCTATTTCTTTTACCTAAGGGTCCTCTTCCCTTATACCACATTTTTTGCATTATTTCAAACCCTTTACCATATTGATCGGTTTGAGTTTTAATGTGCTGAATTCCTATCCATGGGGATATTTGAGGTATCACTTTCATCTTGATAAAGTCATTGGAGAACTTCATCTTCTTCTTTGTCAAATGTTGCCCTGTCACTTTCTCTTACAAAATAAGAGTTATATTTATGAGGAAGATGTTCTTTAGAAGGCTTCCCATGTGTTCTTGGAGATGTAGGTAAATCGAATAGGGAAATAGAATATTCCCCTACTCCTTTGGAACTAATTCTACATTATTTTTCAAATGTATGCATCATCTCACTCATTATTTTGTAATGATCTTCTTTAGCTTTATCTTTCTCCTCTTTGGTCGGTTTGGAAAGTTCTACTTTTGGTGTACATGATTTATCTAAATTTTCATTTGAAGTTGGACCCTCATAACTCACTTTCTCATTTCCTTTAGTTGATGTAGTTGAGTTAGCTTGAGGAGGGTTTGGAGTAGCACTTAATGTTAACTTAGGATCATCCACTTTGATGTCTTCAATGGTAGACCTTTGGATAATCCCTTCTCTGTTATGAGGAATAAATAATTCATGAAGAGGCTTTAGTGCATTGCAATATTGGAAAGGATTTTCATCCCCTCCAATCGTGATTTCCTCACCCATGTATGGAAATTTTATGCATTGATGATACATGGACGGAACCACTTGCATCTCATGTATCCACGGCCTCCCCAATAAGATATTATAAGTTAGTTTCATATCTAAGACTTGGCATTTTGTGTGCTTCTTGATAGGTCCAACTTGAATGGGCAATGCAATCATGCCTTTTGAAGATCTTTCCGCTTCATCATAGGCCTTTATGGTAATTATTTTTGTAGGATCAATGCATGAATTGGATAATCCTAGACATTTGACAAGGCTCAAAGTACAAATGTTAAGATCAGCTCCCCCATCTATGAGAGCTCTCTTGACCCTATGTCTTTCAATCAAGACTTCTAGATGCAACGGTAGATTTTGGGGATGGGTGATAGACATGTCATCATGGTTTGAAAATGAAAGGCAATGGGGCACAATGAGATGTCCTACCATTTTTTGAAACTTCTCCTCTTCCAAGTTGATAGGAACATTAGTTTCTACTAAAGCTTTCTCTAAGATCTCCTTGTGATTTGGAGATAGTTTTAATAACTCCAAGATATAAATTTGTGCTGGAGTCTTTTGTAGTTGATCCACCAAACTATATCACTTTGTTGTTGTAGATAATTGTTTAGCCAAAATGTTGGATTGCGGAGGACCAATAGGTTTAGGATCAACCCCTTGTAGGTTAATCCTTGAAGTCTGCCCCCTGGTGATAACATTAGATGTTTCCTTTTGGGGTTGTTCCTTGATCACAATAGTATTTACAACATGCTCACTCTCGGATAATGTATTGATGGTGTTATCATAATTATGAGAAAAGTTGAAATTATTATTGCCTTGCTTCTTCCCATTGGACGATTCACCTTTCTCATGGTTATAAAAAGGTTGTTTGAAAGCTGTGTGATCTTCATTACTTTGAGGCCCCTCAATAGTGATCATACCATTATCAATCAGGTCTTGCACCATGGTTTTTAGTTTTAATAAATCAATTGTCTTATGCCCTCTAATTCTATGATATTCACAGTGACTATTCTCACTCCACCAACTGGGCTTGTTTTGTGGCTCATAGGGTTGAATTCTAGGTAAATTAATGATCTTATTAGCAATGAGAGTCCTCAATGCTTTCTCGAGAGGTTCACCTAAAGGTGTGAAGGTCCTCTTGGAAGTTGGTGCCAAGAATTGCTTAAACTTGTTACCTCCTTGATTGTTCCCAAAGTTACTATTATTGGTATTGTTGTTGAAAGGTACTTTGGGAGCCTGATTTGTATTGTTCACTTGATTAGGTGTTCTTGTGAGAGAGAAAGGAGTCACCTTTAAGTTATGAGTATCAACAACCCCATCATTGACCACACCTTTATTGTTATTTCTCAAGCCAAAAAGATTATAGCTGTTGGAAAAGTTATTATTTTGGTTGTTGTTGCTATTGGAGGTATTGTGATTGTGGTTCTTATTGTCCTTCTAAAGTTTTAACTCTCCACTCTTAACTAATACCTCCTCCGTGGTCACTCCATTTTCAATAAGGTCTTGGAAGGTCTTAGGACATTATATTCTCAATTGATAATTCATCTCATTACTCAAGCTATTGATAAAGATATCCATCTTCTCTTTTTCTGGTACACTGAGGATTTCTAGCAAATACCGTCCTTCATCTTTGTAGGAAAATTAGGAATCCTTCTCCTTCTTTTTGCTTGGTATTACTATAAGGTGATCATTGTGACTTCATGTTTGATGTTGTATGAATAGTGTGTCACAAATTTTGAAGCTAGCTCTTCAAAGGTTCGTATGCCAGAAGGTAATTTTGAAAACTATTCCATGGCCATACCTCCCAAACTCCTAGGGAATAATCTCATTAAATAACTATTGTCATGCATAAACTCTAAGCTTAATGCACAAAATTCTCGCAGATGATCTTGAGGATCTGATGTGCCTTCGTATTTATCATACTTAGGAAATACTACATTGGTAGGGAATGGTACCATGACTAGACTCTTGTCAAATGGAAAAGGACACAATGATTCTATTGAAAAGGGTTTTGGAGCCCCACTTTGTTTTATTGTGTCCAATTGCATTTTAAATAACTGAAATTGTTTATTCATGATATCAATCGGGCTCTCTTCAACTTCTGGTGGCTTAAGTTGATTAACATCATAGTCGTGAGGAAGTTTAAGACCTGCCCAGGTTAGGTCTAGAAAATATTTTTCCTTATCTCTCTCTAATGTCTTTTCCATAAGTTTCAAGAAATATGGGCTTTGTAGTGCTTCACTAACCTTCTCATTAGTTGCATCTTTCGTCGTTGGTTCACCATTGTTAGTGTTACCAATTCCTTGATTAGTAGTATCTATTCCTCCATTATTGTTATTACCCTGATTGTTTGGGTCTATTCCTCCATTATTGTTATTACCCAAGCCACCAAAGTAAATCATGTTGGTTTCCTTTTCTTGAACGAGTTCTTGTGGTATTCTTGGGGTGGTAAAAGTATCACTTGGAAAAGGAAGCTCTTGTCTTAGATAAGTTTCGTCGGCTTGCAAGGTTTTCTTCACATAATATGATCGAGTAAAAGTAGGCATGAACATAAACCACTTGAAAATAGGCTTCGATCTTACTTGCTTGTGGCCGAATCCTTGTGAAATTTTCAAAATTGCTCAAAATCAGGATTTCTGACGAGGCAATGTACTAGAACAAATAAAACAGCCAAAAGGGTATTTGAATGTGAAATCAAAAATTTTTGAAACCCTCGGGATATGCTCACTATTTGCCCTTTTTTTTATTCTAGGCATCACTTGCCTGAGTGTAGGCGTGACTTTAAATTTAGTACGCGGTAACTGGAATTCTCTAAAGTGGCACTCTGCAGGTCTGCAGGTGGCTTTTCCCTATTGATAGGTGTGATTTAAATTTTTCCAGGCATCACTTAAACTATCACAAGCGTGACTTTATTGTTTCCAAGCATCTTTTTACAAATCATAGGCATAATTTCTCTATGCACATGCGGTTTTTCTTTGTGTAGGCGGCACTTTACAGACCAGGTTGTAAATTTCAAATTTTAAAAGTCGTAAGAACAGGTCTACAGAATATTCTTGCTTGAAAATGAAGTACAAACACAACACACACATCAAATTTGCACCATGTCCCTAAAACCACACTAAAAGTGTATGTTTTTAGTCATTTTTCACAAGTATTGAATAATAAAGTCTTCCAAGCAATCTACCTATAGTCAAATTTGGCTTTTAAACATGTTTGGCTCTAAAAGGTAGCTTACTACTTATTAGGATTTTATGAATTCTTCTGTTCTAAATTGTTTCAAGTTCTTTTTTCCACTTGCGGGCTTCCCACACGCACAAAAGCATGATTTGGCGCAATCCAAAAGGACTACTAGAGGAAGTGAAGAAACTTGCACATAACCTAGTCACTCCCCTTTTAAGGAAGAGTGTATTTTTTTTAATAGTGGGTCAGATAGTACCACGGCAAAAGCGATTGTCTCCCACTTGGGTCGTTCCCTCTCACCGGCCTCATTAAGGCAATTTCTCAGGAGGCAGGCCCTCTAATGGTCTAAATTAACTAGCATGTATAGAAAATCATGAAATTGAACTTAGTTCAACAAGTTTGGGAATTTGGTTCACTTAAAAAGTGAAGAGCATATCCCTATTGTTGTTCTTTGTTCCAAACACTTTAAGCAACAATTGTTCTTTTTCAATCTCTTGATAAGGAGATTCTTATAATTGAAGTGTTTGGTTAATTCCTTATTTCTTTTAAGCTAGATCCAATGAAAGCCACAATTTAAGAAAATGCAAGCTTGATTTGATGAATACCTCTCTTTTGTAGCTAGCAAAGACTAGGTGCTTTTATGAGATTTTTGGCTTTTTTATTTTTCTCACTCACCTAGTGGCGATCGTTCTCGCTCCCTCCTCCAACAAGTTAGTCAACAAAGCCATACAAAATGAGGGAAACCATAATAGAACAAATTTGAAGTACAATTAAGTGTTCTCACAAGATTTTTCAATGAAAACTTCAACAACTTAATGTAAACAAATTTCAATTTAAAGTAGGGAATTTAAGCCTATAAGCCTCTAACACCTTGATGTAATGAGCATACAATTTCTCTTATAAGCCTAAACTCTCTAAAATTGCAGCACTATGAATCTCTTTCTCACGCTTAACTTGTATTCTTACCTCTTTGCTTGATTGTGTGACTCTGCTCTCTAGTTTTCGAACTTTCCTGTGTTTGCTCATATGCAGGAAAAACACAGACAGAGAGTAAGAAAACAAAATTTATTGATTTGACAGCAAATTAAAGCAAAAAGTACTAGGCGTCATTAGTCAGCTAATACACGTGATTTAAAGACTAGTAGGCGTAACTTTAAAAATAGCAGGCGTCACTTTCCAGTGACTCAAGCGATATTTAAAGATCAGCAGGCATAATACTTTAAATGACAGGCATTAAAAGTATTGAAAATTGTGTATGATAAAGTATTCAAAGCGACAAATAACAACTACTACGTGTTATTTAAGAAATACTAGGCATGATAGAACATGTAAATTACGTCGTGAAGATCATCATAAATGGTGAAAGACAGCAAATATGTGGTATTTCTCAGGTCACAGGCATCGCTTTACACTCCTGACCGTAACACTTTATCTCACAGGCATGACAATTTATCTCACAGGTGTCAGAGAGAATAAAAGATAGAATAGAAGTAAATCGTGCAGGCATTAGTTAGTTGCTTGTAAGTATCATCAGAATGGCTATAGGTGTCGCTAGATTCTTCATAGGCATCGTTTCTCCTATTTTCTGCAAAAATTCATAGAAAAGTGAAGACAAAAATACACAAAATTTGATGAAAATGATAAAAATGAGGCTCAAGGCCCCACGATGGGCACCATTTGTGTGTGTATGTTTAACACCTTCATGAAATTAAGATCATTAACTAACAATTCTAAGCAAATACAATACAAATTTAAACTAAGAATTGAATTTAACATCCATGACATCTCATGGTTCTCTATCTAAGCTTAGTAAGTAGAGCTCTCAGCCTATTCTCTACTAGTGACACTTCTAGAATGAGAAAATATGATAGTACTATGCTTAATCTAGCTCACAATTCTCCATTATGAAAAGATAAATTCAAATGCTATTGCTAAATGCTCTTAATTGCTCTCAATTGCTCATAAAATGCCTATAATAAGGATGCTTTTGCTCTTGAATTCTCTTCTATATTATTGCTCTCAAAATGACTCTTATTTATAGTAAATTCCCAAGGGTAGGGGGTAGAGTGAAGTAACCATGATTTAGCTTTGGTTGAGTCAAAAACTTTGCAATGTTTTTAAATGGGGGGCAATTTAAATGTTTGCCTCAAAGCTTTGGACAAAAAGACAAAATTGAGTGGTTTAGATTCAAAGTTGAAATGTGTGATTGAAATTCAATTCTTTTGAGTGATCCATGTGCTTTGTGTTCTCAATTTTCATTGGTTCCTCAAATTGTTGTTGAAAGATATTAGGATTAATTAAATTACATCAATTAATTAAATTAGCCATGTAAGGGAATAGGTTCACTTTGATTTTTGATTTAAAACTATACAACTAATTGATTAAAATCAATTATATAGTGTTTTTCACCCCTTTAAGCTTTGATTTAATTATTCAATGTCATTATTTGATTTTTCCTTTGATTTGATGATTTTGTCCAATTTGATTTAATAAATGTCCATTTAAAATTTGATTTGATCCTTTTTTATGAGAATTAGTGCATTTTGATAAGATTTTGTAATTTTATGATTCAAAAGCACTTGTCCATTTTTTAGTGTCTACAGGTTCTTCTACCAATATGTGGTGAATTTAGACATAGTTAATTTGATGATAGATAAATTGTTTGTGATCATCAACCTATGTCTCTAGATTCTATAAATAAACTAATATTCTCCCCAAAATTTAACCTTAATCTCAAATATGGGGTGGAGTTTCAATGGTAGAACTAAATCATAAGAGCTAGTTCAATAAAATGTTCCTTTAATTTTGCAACCACCCCCTATATTCTTACTAGACCATGGGATTTCAATGCATTGATTCTATCAATTGTTTCTCCCTTTACACCCTCTACTGTAAGGTTGAATTTACGTAAAAGACTAGCCACAATAGAAAATAACCTTCATCCAAAACAATACATATTTTACATTTTCAAGATCAAGGTCAACAAGTTTCTTATTGACTCCTAACATTGGACTAATACAAAGTATAAGATAATGCCTAGCCCACTTGGAGTATTAGACTATGAATTTTAAAAGGTAGGCATTTCTATAAAAGAGATAGGCCCAAGAATTAGTTTATCCTTTGGTAGGGACACAAATAAATGAAGTGTGAGGTAGTATAATGATGCTATAAATTATTCATGATACACGCTATCCTAATGATACTACAACTAAAACTCTATTAAGATACCTAGCTAATAGATAATACAAATCAATTCACAAGTAAATAAAACTGGTAAATAAACCGACACAAAAATTTATTGCAAGTATCTAGTGTTGCTATGTATGTAGTCAAAAATCTAACCATCCTAGTGTTTCCTCAAAGGGTGGTAGATTCATATCTTTATGACTAATTCTTGAGAGGATTATATAGGGTGCATGGAATGAAGGCATGTGTATTGGTTTGGAGGATTTGTCCACATGAGGGATAGGTTATTTGAGTGATTATGTTTAGCTATGTTGAGTACAAGGTGAAATGGCCCCTTTTTGAGTTTGGAAGTGATTGGGAAAGTGAATTTGAGAAGGCCCTAGTTTTAGAGGCCATTTCGTGAGGGTTTGGTAGAAAAATCATTAGAAGAGTTGATTTGAAAAAAATAATGACAAAATCCTTAGTTTGGAATCATATGGAGATAGTGTGTTGAGTTTGGAGTCAAGATTCAAATTTTGGAGAATAGTTTCTTTGTAAAAGTGGCCTAATTAAGCCTCAAACAATAGTGCATTGCCCTATTTGATCTAGTCAGTCCAAAGGAGTCATAGCCAACTTTGGGGTATGTTGTGTAACATCCAAAAGGGTATCTAAAACAATAATTTTTTTGTGGGTTGTTTTGGAAAAGTTTGATGAAAAGGGAAAAAATCAAGTTTAAGACACTCAATTGAGGGTTTAGGCTTGATTGAGTACCTAGTTTGGATCTTGAGAGAAAATTGTTGTAAAATTAAGATCATCCTATAGAGAATATATATAAGTGTTGTGTGAAATAGATTACCATTACGATTGATCTTTTCATCAGCCATCAATATGCATTTATATCCTTTGAATAGTCATGTCTTGAAGAGCCATGACCATATGTGGCTTATGCTACATAGGGTCATGACCCTTCATAACGGATTGATAATATTAACTATATTGTAACATATACAAATATCAAATGCTCTTTATATATATATATATATATATATATATATATATATATATATATATATATATATATATATATATATATATATATATATATATATATATATATATATATATATATATATAATCAACTATTAGATTAATATAATTATATCAATCAATTCGATGCTATATTTCAACACTTCCTCTTAGCGAGAGGAGATTGATATTCACAAGAACTAGATTTCTTTTAAATAACACATAACCACTTTGAATCAGGATTTTTGACATAATCTGGAACATAACTCAACCTGATAAGAAATTTATCAAAATCCCCGACCAATTCAAAACTAGATTTAATGATAAATATAGGTGTCAAGATATCCGGCGCAATCCAGATCAAAACTTGAACCATTCTTTATCATGATCCCTAACTAAATTTGGAACTAGATTAGATGATAACTTACACACAACTTCATATCAAGATATCTAACATAGCTCAGGACATCATCATGATGTACTCATCCTGATAGAAGAGTTATCACAATCCCCCACCAATTCAGAACTAGATTTAGCGATAACAATCAAGAGATTCAGTGCAATTCAAAGAAAAACTTGGTTTACATGTTGTTATAATCCCCGACCAATTCGGAACTGGATTTAACAACTCAAAAATTCAGTGTCAGGAATAGTGACTACAATACATAGTCATACCTAACACTAGGTTAAGCTATTGTCTAAGTCGTCACCTAGCAATAGTAACCCAACACATATGAAAGATCATCACCTTTCATAATATAACACAAAATGAATGAGCCCATAAAGTCACACATATGACATCCACCTTGACTCTTCTCAGAGGGTGGATCCACCATGGATCATCCAAGAGAGTGGAAACCAAGGTTTCCACCTTAGACTTGTTTATCAAGGACAAGAATCATTTACGATACAAAATGATGGATCACAAAGGCTGAAACCTTCTTTTCAGCTAAGGCTTTACTCCTCAACATACCAAAGTTATCTGAAAGTGCACAATCTCCTTTCTAGCAAGGGGTTTTGGTGAGAGTATCAGTCATTTGTTCTCCACTGAATTGTATTTGTTTGTACTATCACATAGTCTTGGTGAATTTTGAGCTTACAAAGTATACACCATCTTGACATGGTACACTCCCTCTGAATTTGTATGACCAAGATCTTAGGGTGCCAACTTAATTTGATCTTCTAGCTTCTCCCTCTGACATATAGCCTTCTCACATGGTAATAATCATAATTCTCTGCTAAAATTTCTTGATTACTAGAGAACCAACAAAACATGGTCTACTCCCTCTGAATCGAGATCCTCGGATGTCTACTAATTTGGATCCTTTAACTTCTCCCTCTATCATGAAGACATACCCTATTTCTATACTCAGCTCAGTGTCACTGCAGGATGTCACTTCATACCTTCCTTCCTAAGAGACCAATACGAATAATCTGAATGGTCATAAGGTTACATCGGCTAGCATAATATGCATTTTGATCTTTTCCAAGGCCACACCATTAACACTACCTCTTGGACTTGAGGGAAGATAATAAAGACTCTCAATGAGTTGTAGTCTCATGATGTAAGGAATGCCTTAATCAAGGATTCTATCCACATGCATCTCATTAACAATTATATCCATGGGTTCCCACTTCAATAGTGAACTCCCTCTCAATCAATATGATCGAGTTTGTCCAAGTTGATTGAATCATCTGTTTCCTTAGATGCGAAATTTCACCAACTTTTTGACCTTTTTGAAGATGTCAAAGATAGATTACAAATAGTTCATAAAGCTAAACTATCCCAAACATAAAAAATGATAGAAGCATACAAAAAAAATGTTCTTTAATGAATTGCAACCTACTAATTCATATGGATTAATAAAACATGAGATACTTATCTTTTCAAATATTTTCAAGTATTTCCTTTCATAAGGTGAGCCCATTAATATGATACTCGTACTCATCGTCCTTCTTCATAACATATCGGTTTCATTCTGATCCTTATGTTAATTTTCTTCTTTACAAATCACATCTCATTATGATAACTATCGATTAAATGTTGACTTCATACATTAATGAATACTTGACATCAATGTTGTCTTCATTAGCAATTGCAGCCTTCTTCATAACTATCTGACAAGTCTTCTATTATGGCTGCTGACTAATAAGTCATAAGTCAAGTTACTAATTATCTTGTTAATAATTAATCGATGGAATTGATGTTATTGCTTATTATTCCTTTGTTATTGTTTTGTCTCCATTCAAAATATTTGTCAAAAATGTGCATATATAGTCTTTTACCATCCATGAATTGCCATAAGAAATTACATTCACCTTGCTGTGTAATAATTATGATTGTCCTTGCTCAATTAGCTGCCTTTTCTTGGAGGGATTCGATCTGGACTTCCTGATTTCCATTTGCAATGGATATTTGATTTGAGTTGGGTGTTGAAGTGGCTTCAAAACTGTAAAGTCCCCTTTTTATAGTTTTGAGACACTACGAGATTTCCACAAATCTAACTTGAACAATTATACAATTCTGATTTATAATTCCAGACTTCAGATTTATACAATGAAATGATTAATGCTTAGACTGAATGATGATTCCAAATGCATACACAAGTTATAATGCAAATGACTGGTAATTCCAAATGCAAATGCCGAATGTAATGGAATTTATGTATAATTCCAAATACAAATGCTGAATGTAATGGAATTTATGTATAATTCCAAATGCAAATGCTTCCCAAGTTAATAAGAAGGTTGCATACAATAAACATGAATGTTGTTTCTAATGTTGCAACGTAAATTATGCTTTTATAACCTGAATGGTTGTCTCTGATAAACTCTGTTAAAGTTTGAGATCAGATTATGACTTTTAGAGGAGAATTTGTAAAATCTAATTTATATATATAATCTCTTAATATATATATATATGATATATATTTACCAATATATATATATATATATATATATATATATTACTGATACATATATTAATAATCTATATTATATAAACTGAAATCAGAATTTATTTATTTCAATTTTTATATATATATATATATTGCATGTTATTGAAATCGAATAATTTAGATTACTTATCTTTTACTGTAAATGTCATTGTCATTGTTTTGTGTCACTGAGTGATCAAAGCATAATTCCATATGTATTTCAGTAACTTACATAATCTCTGACCAAAGGGACTGCTATGTATTGCTGAGTCGGTATATTTTGTTCATCCACACTGCATATACAGGCTGAAGAATATCTCAATGGCAGAGATATGGATACACAGGCGGTGTCTGATCCTTCTTTATCTTATACGCGCTGGTAATGAAGCCGTCTTTGATATTACTTGTATTGATTGTGCTTCTGGATGATGTCGTCTCTGTTATTGATTATAATTGCTTGCACCTTTCAATTGCTACCAACAATCGAGTTTTCTCTACAGAGCAATTCACAAGGGATTATATATATTTAATTCAATAATCTGATCTTCCATAGACCTACCTTTCCATATTGCCAATGAAGTAATTTGAAACTACATAGGATCACACCAGTTTTATCCTCAAGTTTTTATTAGGTCAATCTCCTCCATAAGATCTTTTGATCTCTTTTTCAGTGAACACTTGTCGCCTGTATGTAACTATGCCTCCTAATAGAATTGCGCTCAACAATTATGGTGACGCTAATCTTTGGCACGTACCATCATGGAGATATAGTTATATGTTGTCTATAACTTTTGTATACTCGTGACATGGATGATGCGCCCTGTGGCGGTTCATGGTGTCGATGGTGGATCATCAGTTCCATTCCTTATCAATGTCTGAGGATATCACTATTCTCTTGCCAATGAAAACATACGGGTTTCAACCAGTATCAACTATGAACTAATCAATCTCCTTCCTACGTCGGGTTGCAGGCCACCATTCTCTAATAACCAGTGATTATATCAGTGATTCCTATATGAAGGACAACCCGTAGATATATTATCCTTTACCACCGTCACCCTTTATCCTTTTATTACCATGTCGTGTATTCTATATTTCCCCCCATGTTTTTTTTAAGTCTCATAATATCCTACTCAACAGTGATTGAGAGAGGAATCTTAAAAATCTGAAAATGATCGATTATATACTAGCCACGAATATCATTATACACTGGCCATGAATTACTTAACTCAACGCAGATGAGGAAGGCAACTCTGTAGTCCTCTATTTCTGTATTGTCCGTCTCTCTATGTAATACTTTGCTCTTATTGTTTCCGGAACTATATTTTATTTTCTTATAGGTTAGGCTCTGATACCATGTTGTAAAATTAAGATCATCCTATAGAGAATATATATAAGTGCTGTGTGAAATAGATTACCATTGTGATTGATCTTTTCACCAACCATCAATATGCATTTATATCCTTTGAATAGTCATGTCTTGAAGAGCCATGACCATACGTGGCTTATGCTACATAGGGTCATGACCCTTCATAACAAATTGATAATATTAACTATATTGTAACATATACAAATATCAAATGCTCTTTATATATATATATCAATCAATTCGATGTTATATTTCAACAAAAATGAGTTGTTTAGGTGTTAGAATTAAGTTGATTCAAGTTCATTAGGGTGTATTAAGACCCTAGAAATAATTGGCTAAGTTGGTTTGTATTTGGGACACAAATTGAGTCCTTGGAGGAAGTATACCTATGTGTGAACCTAGTGTACCTTGAGGGTTCTATAGTCAATTTGGGAAGAATAAAAGAAACACCTACTCGAAGTGTTTATGTTAATTAGTAAGTAAAAATTATCATTGATTGTGAGATACAGCTTCTCACCTAATGTTTCATATCACAACACTCTATTATAATATCACCCTCAATAGTGAATTCAATCCTCAAACTCTCTCATTCTGATCACAACTTATCTCCACTAAATTATTAAAATTACACACATCTTATCAAACTATGATTGAACTTTCTTTATGTCTAATTTCATAAACTTCTTTGACTGAATGTATTCCACAACTTGACCGATTACAAATCCCCTTTCCATTCCCTATGACAACATCAAACCATTGACTCATTAGCCTTCCTTACCATAGAAACTAGACTCCACTCCCTATGATTATACTCAAGACCTTAATGGTACTTACCATGCATGCTCTCATAAGACTTTATAACATCTGCAAACTCCTTCAATATAATGGGCCACTAAATGGGTTGTGTATGTCCCTTTATCTTCCCACTACAACACACCCCTCAATCAGACCCTTTAAAAGGGCGCTGACTGTTCTTTTGAGAATATGTTGTTTTTTAAAAATATTATTTTTAAAATATATTTTGGTATTTGTCAAAATTTTGACAAACCTCATCATAGCACCAACGAGGTTTCTATACCTACGATGTTTCCTTTTGTCGTAGGTACAACACTGTCATTGGTGCTATGGTGGGTGTGTTCATCAAAATTATGATGAACCCCGTCATAGCACTGACGAGGTTGTGTACCTATGACAAAAGGAAATACTATAGGTATAACAACCTATGCTTGGGTCTATCATTAGAATTCTGAACAAAATATCACAGTTGTCATTTCTTTTTCGATGACCCAAAACCCTCCTTCCATTAATAATTTCTGACATTGACATCATCGGAATTGTGACATCTATGTTTTTTTGTTGAGACTTCCGATAAAAAAGACAACAACAATTAGCTTTTACAACTTTCATCGGAAGTTTGACATCTTCCCGTAAAAATTCTAACGAACTCTCGTTGGAAATTGACCCAAAATGTGTTAGTGTGATGAGAAGATTTTGAATTTTCTCTTAGAGGAAGATGTATTTTCAACCACTAACCAGGATAAACTAAAGTAGAAATATGGTGATCAAGTTATTAAGCTAAAGTCCAACAAATTATTAAAGGGATTAGTTACCTTGGAATCCATCTTCAACACTAATGATCAGATAAAATAGAACAAAACCAACATGTTGATTAAGGAAGAGCATTATGAAGAAATTGAGATTTCCCAAGGTAAGTCTCTCAAATTTGGCATAGTCAATTCTCAGGAAGAAAAGAAAGCATTTGTTTAGTTTTTTCAAGAATTTAGTGATGTGTCTACTTGGGAGTATGAAGAATTGAAGGGTTTTAACCCATAATTGGCCTAACACAACATAGAACTAGATCCTAATTCCAAGCCAATAAGGTAGAAACAGAGACCTATAAACCCCAAATTATATCCCCTAATGCGTAAGGAAGCTCATAAAATCATAGAAAATGGTATCATATTTCCCATCAAACACACTAGTTGGGTTGCAAATCTTGTCCCTATTAGGAAGAAGAATGGGGAGTTAAGATTATGTGTTGACGTTAGGGATCTAAATAGGGATTTTATTGAAAGACCGACACCCATTAGCATCCACGGAGAAGATTCTCCAATGTGTCTCTGGTTCAAAGCATTTTTTACTACTTGATAGTTATTTTGGTTATAATTAGAGTTTAGTAAAAGAAGAGGACCAATTTAAGACTACATTCACTACAAAATGGGGCTTATATGAAGATGCCTTTTGTCTTATCCAATGCTGAGGAAACTTTCCAAAAATCCATGGACATGGCTTTTGATAATCTAATGTATAAGTTTGTGTTGGTCTACTTTGATGACAACATTGTTTATTCTAAAAAGGCAAAGGATCATATCAGTCACCTAAGGCATATTTTGTAAGGTAGTTTATGCTTTATATTGCTAACCTTTTGAAACCTTTGACTGCTATGTTAAAAAAGAATTCAGTGTTTAGCTGGACCAAGATGGAAAATCATAGTTTTCAAGCTATCAAGGAGGCCCTGTCATCATCTCCTACTTTGGTAAATCTTAATTTCTCCAAAGACTTTATTCTTTATGCATATGGCAACTTGGATACCATTTCTGCAATTTTGGTACAATAGAATGATGAAGGATTTGAACAACCTATCGCCCTTTTTAGAAAAGGTTTAGAGGATTATGAGAAAAGGTATGATTTTTTAGAGAGAAATGTTTTAGATGTTGTTAAGAGCCTTAAGAAGTTTAGGCATTTGGTTTCACATAACAAAATGTGTCTAATGGTGGCTTATCCTAGTATGAAGGAATTCTTACTGATAAGGGATCTTAATGAAAAAGGATTCGATGGATCATTAAGGTAATGGAGTATGATGTGGATATCCAAGTTAGTAAGCTTGTAAGGGAGAAAGGCCTTTGTGAAGTAATGGAAAATGAATCAATCTTGGAATCTAAAACCATGAAAGAAGCAACTTTATTCATTAATGAAGCACCTATAGTTGATGAGCCAACAAGTTGGCTGAGAGAAATGACTCATTTTTTGCAAACAAGTGAATGTCCTCCCAGCCTTGACAAGGCTAAAATAAGGTATTTCAAACTTCAATCTGTACCTTATGTTGTAATTGATAATATCCTTTTTAGAAAATATCACAATGGAGTACTTTTGAGATGCATTGGTAGTGATCAGATTAGAAAAGTACTTCTTGAATTCATGATGGACCCTTTGGGGGTCATTTCTCCCCAAGAAAAACTACATTTAAAGTTATGAGAGCTATCTATTATTAGACAAGCCTATTTTTAAGGATGCCCATGCATGGACCAAAAAATGTGTTAAGTGTGCCATGTTTGTAGGAAAATAAAATTTTCTAGCTTTACCATTGTAGCCTATACGAATAGAATAACCCTTTATGAAGTTGGGGGGTGAACAACCCCATAACATGTAATAATAATTACACCAAAGTTTTCCCTAGGAATACTATATTCAGACTAGGTATTATTTTCCTATCACAGGGTGCATTTAGATTGTCAACCTAGGGATGTATACTTGAAATGGGATAGCACAGTTTGTGCACTAAGCCTCTCATAGAGTCACTTCACTTAAGCTGGAGGAAAGTAAAATGCATAGAAAGAACTAATCTATTGTTGCGGGAAAGTAAAACACATAGCTGAACAAAGGAATTAATGTAAGAAATCATAAATTTACCTCCAACTTATCCTATCATTCTAATGCATGTACTATGGCTCTCTACATATGTTGTAGGAACAAGATAGATATAGTGCTATAGGAATCAAGCAGTGAACACTACTTCAAATGCTGAAAACAATTAAACTACTCTCTCTACTCTAATCTACTCCACCTCCCAAGTGGGGCCTCCTTGGTTAGTTTCAATCAATTACAAACACAGAAGATAACTCAAATTACTCCTTCATTTCATATATTTAGAAAAATGGATTACAACAGAACAAAACACAAGTCCAAGGAGTAACTTGATTCTCAATACAATAGTAATACTATCATTTGTCTAACTAGATTTTCATCAATCATCTCCCTATATATAGAGAATTGGCATTTAAACATTCAAATACATTTTTGACTGATTCATCCATGAAAGAAGGAGATCACATCAATCAACAATAGAAGATCATAAAGATCAAATAACCATCTCAACATATTATTAATTGTAGAGGAGATTTAGCATGGTCATGCCCCCTATATTCCCTGAGACATTCGTTCCTTCAATTTTTCAGGCATGCCTCGCGGCTGTCTTAATGGTTCTTCTTATCATGGCTGAAACATCATCACTCCTTCATCAATGTAGCCGATTTGTTCTCCATTTGCTCCTTCAATCCTGGCAGATTAGTAGTGTATGCATGCATATTCATGTACTCAACTTAATCAATTTCATTCAAATATTAAGACACGTATTAAAACAACTATATGAAATACTACAATATATATATATATATATATATATATATATATATATATATATATATATATATATATATATATATATATATATATATATATATATATATATATATATATATATATATATATATATATATATATATATATATATATATATATATATATATATATATATATATATATATTAGCAAGGTGTATCTACTATTTCCTACCCACAAGTTTGAGGATCTAACTATACTTATAGCATGTATACAAACTTAAGCACTTAAAAAGTCACACAAATGTTTTAGAAATGTTTAGGAATAGAGCATAAAATATCATAAAATAAAGACCAACTTTAGTCTCATCATTTTGCCCCCCAACAAGTATAATGCTTGTCCTCAAGCATTACACTTCTTGGCAACTGTTCTGAATTCTCCAACCTCTATCTTGCCTCTCCATTTACTCTTGAAAGTATAGTAAAATCCTCTGGTTCACTCCTAGTAGTCCATTTGATGGTCTTCCTACAGCTGGTCCAATTTTGTAGCGTTGATGTCATATAATGGACACACGAGCATTGGTGGATGGAAGGTTAGAGGACACCAAAGCTCTCTTCTGATCTGTCTCCCTAGTTGCATGTACTTCATTGCTGCCTCGAAATTAATTGGACTATGTGGTTCAGATTTCTTGAAAATCTCAGGCAATTTATTCCATCTACTCCTCACTCCAGTTAGGGCTCTTTGGAATGTAAAATAAGGTAATCCCTAATATTCCCTATAGACCTTATCTCTGATAGCAAAGATCTTGTCTATGGTTTCAGGTTTTATCTTTCCATAAGTGAGTGTTAACCAATCTCTTAAGAGAACATCTGGCTTACTAGATTCAGCTCTTAAAGATAAAGGCTCAGACTTTTCCTGGTCTTTATAAATATCCAGTTGCCTGTCATAGTTGGCTTCATTTTGCATCCAAGATATTAATGCTTTCAAATATACATCCCATATATAGAGCAAGGGATTCCGATAAATTTCTTCAGGAATCATGAAGTTATGAAGATATAATTCACAAAGAAAATTCTATTGCCAAAAAGGAAGTGTCTGATATAAACCATAATAATCTTCAGCTATTTTGAACTCAGAATCCCTAATCTGAATAGTCATCATTAACTAAAACATAAGGAACTGTTCTTTTAAACAAATAGCATAAACCCTTGGGGGAGGCCTATAAGCTATGATCTGATCAACCAATTTTAGAGCATGATCCATTTTCTATTTTTGCTTCTCTATTTGTTCTTTTAGGTGCTCAATTTCTTCTTTTTGCTCATCAATTTCCTTTTTCATCTTTTTCTTCTCCTCTCCCCACATAGTGTTCTTGAAGACAAATTGGGTGTATAAGCTAAAGAGAATGGATTGCAAAGTAGGTAGGTTAGGCTCCTCTGATTGGGTTCTTTGTCTTCT
This sequence comes from Chamaecyparis obtusa, assembly GCA_027943335.1. Taxonomy (NCBI): domain Eukaryota; kingdom Viridiplantae; phylum Streptophyta; class Pinopsida; order Cupressales; family Cupressaceae; genus Chamaecyparis; species Chamaecyparis obtusa. Next base: position 11,378 of record BSBK01000429.1, on the reverse strand, counting down.
CTCTAAAATGTGAGCCTATTCTAGATAATTTGTGTACTAGGTCCTTCTGAAAGGCACTATGGCACTATGGGTATAGGAGTAGACTGGTGACTGAGGCAACTGCAGGTCCTCATGATAGTCTTCTTGAATTGTTTGTGTGCCTTCCTTGGGCCTACTTTGTTGTGAGGGAGGCTCATCAGGAGATGGATCACTTACATTTTGTGGAGGATCTAGGCAAGTTGGTTGAATTGGAGAGTCAACTATGACATAGTCAACATGAGAATCTATAATAGGCATTTCAGATGTGACATCTTGACTTACTAGGGTAACCTGAGGAACTTATCCCCTCATCCTATAACTTCTTCTCAAATGGGTTTCTTCTTCTTCCACCATTTTATTTTTACCAAATTTCTTCGGCCTCTCTACTATAGGAGTAGTTGCTACAGGAGCTGATCTCCTCTTTCTACTTTTTGAAGTCGTAGGGTTCTGGGGTTCTACTTCAAGAACCGAAGTTCCTTCATCAACCTTTTGTTTCCCTTTTTGTTGAGATGAGGTAGGTAAATTATCACTCAGGATAGGAGAAGATTCCTTTTTGTTTGATATTCTCAGACTCTCTTTCTTGGGGTATTTCAGTTGGTTCAAGGGGTATTTCATTTTAGGAACTGGCTGCTCAACGGGTTCATTTTGGGGCTGCAAGGTTTTGACTAACAAATTATTTCCATTCCAGAGGAGAGACGTCCCTAAGGGCATGATGTGAAATAGAATTTTTTTTACCCTTTTGAGTTTCCTCAGCACTTATACTTAGTATGTTATACAGAAAATTTGGAACATTCACTTGAAGATTATTTATGATGTAGCTAAGTAACTTGAAATGATGCGCATGTAAATGGGAAAATCTCCCTTCACATGTGAAATGCCTTATAATGTGTGTAGCCATCTTGTTGTATGGAATAGGTAGTGACATTCTCTTGCATCCTTGTTTATTTACTTCCATTGGAAGGTTGGGTGAATTGAGCTCATGTTGACCTGGCATCATGCTCATTGGGGTAATGCTCTCCAACTACTGGCAAGCCTATCACCTCTACAATATGTTCCTCTGTTGCTAAAATAGTCACTCCTCAGATATTTGCTTTCCCTTCTTCGAATGTGTTCATGAACTCAGCTGCCACTTCCTCATCAAACTCCATTAATTTCAAGAAGTATCCAAGCCATCCGTAGGCATCCGTAGGCATGAAATTTGTGAATGGCTTCTACATCAGTTAATAAAATGGTATGAACCATAGGTTCATGCTGCATCAGTTGTCCTCCCATTATGCAAAATTCCTTCCTCAAAATTCTTTCTCAGTCTATCAATTCACAATTTTTGTTTGCTCTGAAACCCCAAATTTCCTAAATTCCTTTCAAATTCCCTTCCATTTGGCACCTAACTACACTTCAACTTCAACTCCCTTCAAATTTTGTGTCATACTTATTTTTGAAAATTAGGTAATATGAATTATAATGACACTTCATGGCAAGGAATTATGTTTTTAAGTGCAATTAAATGTTACACAAGTTTGATTATGTCATCTAGGGTTGCGTCAATTAGGAATCAAGAATAATCTGGGAATTAAGGTACACTACTTGTGCAAACATTGCAAAGACTTAATGACACGACACTTAAGTATAGATTTAGCTGACATGCAATCTAAAGTTGAAATGATAGGTACCAAAAATAGTGACTTGGAAATTAATACACTTTTCTCCCCTGTACGAAAGAATAACAAGTGTCCACACTTGTTGTCCTTTGCATGGGATGGAAAATTGGCCTAATGCCATAATATATAGATATATGCAGTATTAAATATAATTGTCAAAATCTATGTGTTAAAAGTGAAAATAAATTGAATACTTATACCTGTCATGTTATTTTCATATGTGGTTGCAAGATGAGAATTTCTTTTGCCTTAGAATGTACCATCCCTAAATATTTTTATGTGCTGACGTGGAATTTATTAAAAGCTTAGAAAATTGAAGAAAGTGGGTGACGTGGAGTTTGTGTGGGTGGAAGGTAGAGAAATGAGGTGTGTTGGAAAGATAAATTAAGAAAGTGAATGTGGAATGAGACTTCATTTGAAATGAATTTTTCGTTATGGTTGTACTTGAAAGTATCTTAGGGTGAAGCTGCAGGAAGAAGATTGTCACCTTCTGTTGCAGGAGTGATTACCTTTGTTGTTGCTAGCTCAGATTCTTGGAATTGTTGTAGGAATTGTGCCTTGGTTTGTGGTTGATGATATAGATGGAGTCTATGGCCATTGACTAGCAATTTGAATTGTATTGGGTCAATTGTTGTCAGTTGAACCGCGCCATTTACAAAAACATGTGTTATTTCATATGGGCCTAGCCATCGTGTTTGCAATTTGCCTTGTGTTTCTTGGTATTTGGAATCAAACAATAGTACCCAATCACCTTCTTTGAACTGACTATTCTTTATGTGGGAGTCATGCCATTTCTTTCTTTGTTTTTGGACTATCTATGTGTGCTCCAATGCAGATTTTCGCATCTCATCCAAAGAGTTGAGATTCAGCAAGCATTCGCGCTGAGTTGCAGGAAGATCCATATTTAGCTTCAAAGAAATCTGCATTGTTTTGTGTTCAAATTCAATTGGTAGCATTATTGTTTTTCCATAGAGTAGTTCAAATGGAGTTAGTCCAGTTGTTGTTTTCTATGTGATTATGTATGCCCACACTGCTTCTGATAGACGGTTGCTCCACTCTTTACGGTTGAGTTGAACTATTTTTGTAAGGATTGCTTCAATTTATTTGTTGGTGACCTCTACCTGACCATTGGTCTATGGGTGGTATGGACTGGATTTCCTATGTCTGATGTTGTATTCATTCATGAGGTCTGTTATTAAATTGGATGTAAATTGTGCCACTTGATCAGTCGTTAGCTCTCTTGGTACACCATAGTGAGTGAATATTTCTTCATACATGAATGCTACCACTTTGTTGTCATAGGCATGCTTCATTGCCTTCATTTCTACCCATTTTGTTACATAATCTATGCATACCAAGATGTATGATTTTCTATTAGATGGAGGGTCTATAGGTCCAATAAAATCTATTCCCCATTTATCAATGGTGTGACAACTATTTGGGGGTTGAGAGGCATTTCATTTGATTTTGTAGGATGACCCATCCTTTGGCATTTGTCACATTTTCTACTGTACTTGGTTGCATATTTGTGAAGTGTTGGCCAATAGTAGCATGTTTTTAACACCTTCATTGCTATCCTTTTTTCTACAAAGTGTCCTCCACAGGGTTCATTATGGCATGCATACAAAATATCATAGGTCTCATCTTCTCACACACATCTTCTCATTACCTGGTCTGGGCCAGTGTAAAATAATGTGTTATCAATCCATGAGTACTAAAAGCTCTTTGCAACTAGCAATTTCTTATCCTTTGGAGAAAGGTGTGCAAGCATCTTGTCAACTACAAGGTAGTTTGCTATATCAGCATACCGTGGAGTTTTGATAGCAATGTGGAACAGATGCTCATCTCGAAATGTGTCATCTATTAATGAGGTATATGTATCTGAATGATGTAATCTAGATAAATAGTATGTTACTACATTGGCTTTTTCTAGCTTGTCTACTATTGTGAGATCAATTCCTATAACCAAAGTAACCATCTTGCTAATCTGCTTGAAATATCAGGTTCATTCATAAGATATTTTATTGCAGCATGATCAGTATGAACAAATATGGGGTATCCTGTTACATAGTGTCAGAACTTGTTTAGAGCATAGACTACTGCTAATAGTTCTTTTTCTGTAACTGTATAGTTTAACTCTGGACCATGTAGACTTTTACTAATGTAGTAAATAACATTTCTAATTTTTTTTAGACTTCTGGCCTAGGACAACTCCTATTGCATAGTCAGATGCGTCAATATGTATATGAAATGGCAAAGTCCAATTAGGGCCTTTTAGTACTGGTGCTTTTGTAAGAAGGTTCTTAAGTTGTAGGAACAACTCTTCACAAGCTGGGGTCCATGTGAATTTAGCCTCTTTTGTAAGCAAAGTGTATAGTGGACTAGCTATTTGACTAAAGTTTTGAATAAAACATCTATACTATCTAGCATGTCCTAAAAAGGATCTAACATCTTTTTTCTTAGTAGGAGTGGGCAATGTTTGAATTACCTCTATCTTTGTTGGATCCACTTGTATTCTTGCTTCTGAGATGAAGTTTCCCAAAACAACTCCTTCTTGCATCATCATGAAACACTTCTCACTATTAAGTGACAAGTTGTGCTCTTTGCATTTGATCATAACTTACTCCAAATTCTCCAAGGCTTCTTCAAATGTGACTCTGAATGTAGTGAAGTCATCCATATAAATCTCCATGCACTCATGTGAGATGTCAACAAAGATGTTGATCATAGCCCTCTGAAACGTTGCAGGTGCATTACACAACCCAAATGGTAGAACAGAGTAGGTGTATGTTCCCCAAGGACATGTGAACATTGTCTTTTCTTGGTCCTCAAGTGCAATGCTAATCTGATTGTATCCACTATAGCCATCAAGAAATGAGAAGTACTTTTTGCCTGCTAATGTATCTAGCACCTTATCAATAAATGGTAATGGAAAATGGTCTTTCTTTGTTGCAATATTAAGCTCTCTATTATCTACACATATTCTCCATTTATCCCCTTTCTTAGGCACTATCACAAGAGGTGAAACCCATTTACTATCTGAGATTGGATAAATGAAACCAACATTTAGCAGTTTCTACAGTTCGGTTTTCACAATTTCTCTGAGGGCTGGGTTGATCCTTATCTATGGCTGACGTAGAGGTAGATTGCCTTCATTGATGTAAATCCTATGGTTACAGAGTTTTGGATTCAATCCTTTCATGTCTCTATATTCCCAAGCAAAAGCCTTTTCATGCTTGTATAGGAGTTGTGTTAATAATTTTAATTACTACTAAGATAATTTATTGTTAACATGAAGGTTATGGCTAGGTGAGAGTTCTACAGTAGTGGTTAGTTCTAGCATTGAGGCTTCTGATACAGGGCTGGTTTATATCTCACAAGGTAATAATTGTTGTATGATTTTAGGCTCTGTTGGTATGACACAGTTCTCATAGGTAGTCAATTGCAAAATTGAGCTTTGAGAAATGTCTCTTGTTGTAACACAATCATTTGTAAGGATACTTTGGAGGATATCATCATCTTCTTGTAATTTCAAAAAATATTGTCTATGCAACATCATCAGTTAAGAAACAAAGTTTATTTCTTCTTCCTCATCTCCCAAGTTTGGCCAAATAGGATTGTTTAGATCGGCTTGTGGTTGGGATGGAGGATATAGTGCTAATTTCTTGACAGTTTGGCCATCAGAGATGGTCATATTTCCCGATCTGCAACTGATATTAGCATCTTCTATTGCTAACCATGGCCTTCCAAGGATTACTAGATAACCAGCAAGGGTTACTTTGGGTGATAGTATCATAAAATCAGTAGGGTATTCCCAAGAGTCCAATGTGACTACTATGTCTTCAATCATGTCGTCTGGAGTAATAGTAGAGCTATCTGCAAGTTGTAAAACTGTTGGAGTTGTTCTTCATCCCTCTATACTCAACCTATGCAGTGTATCCTTGGTTATGACATTTATAGCAGCGCCTAGGTCTATCAAAGCATTCTTCACTGACTGGTCATTAATTATTACATCAACAACTGGGCTTCCTAGACCAGAGTATTTAGGAATCACAATCTTTCCCAACATTATATCAACCAATTGACCTATTACATGCACTGTTTGGGGATCCTTTTTCTTTCTTCCAGGTTTATTAAGACATGCTTCTTTGATGGATTTTCTATAGAGTGGAACATCTTTAATGGCCTAAAATAGTGGAATCTAGATGTGCATGTTCTTTAACTGGTCAAGGATACCAAATGGTGCTTCTTCTTGGAGCATAGGTTTATCCATCCTAAGGCTTTGAGGAAATGGAGGACTAGTTTGAATTTGAGGGCCATTTCAGTCTGGTATCTTAGTTGGTAAGGTTGGATTTGGCAAAGTAACTTCTAGTTGTTGTGTTGATGTTGCAGGAGTATCTGGTACTTCTATTATAACAGGTGGTTCTGGTGTTGGCAGAGTAGGACCAAATCTCAAGTGGATATTAGTGATGTCCAATGCATAAGCAGGGTATTGTTGGGCTTCAATACTGTAGACTAGTTGATGTTGCTTATTATTAGGATTTGGTTGTGGTTGAGTCGATAATTGTGTTGGTCGTGGAGGAGAACTTATGGTTGCAGGAGGTGGCATAAGTATTGGTTGAGGAACTGGAGGTGGTAATGGTTAATAGCCAATTCTAATTAGGCCATTGTTGAGGTCCTCTCCATTGGTTATATTACTGCCAATTTCCCTATGGTGGTTGCCATTGATTTTGAGATTGTGGTTGTGGCCATTGGGGTTGTTGGGAGTTATACCATTGGTTCATTTGAGCATTTAGCTAGCCATTGTTCCACACAGGTTGGAAGGACTATGAAGGATATTGGGAATTTTGGGTTTTCCATTGGCTATTATAATTATTGAAAGATTGTAATGGGTCCTGAGGTATACCTTGTCTTGGAGTCCATGGGTGACGTTGAGAAATGAAGAAGACTTGCTCATCCTCTCCCTCTATCTACCTGAACTCAGTTGGAACATGGTGTGTTTCCAAATTTGCTATCAGCTTGCATCTACAATCCTTCTTTTGTTGTCTACAATGTGATCAGTACTCGGCTAACTTTAACTCAGCTTCTTCATACTTCTTTTTGGCTTGCATTATATCCAGGTGGGTGGCAACATCATTGATAATGTCTTTCTTGAAATCTGACAACAAGTTTGAGATTTCCATCTTTGATATACCAGAACTACTTCCTTTTGCAAGTGTTGGACAAAATCCTCTGCCCTTCTTTACTGCTGATCTCAAATAGTTCAAACAAATTTTCTTGAGATCATCCCAAGAAGATTGAGATACATCTCCTCTAGCCATAAGGTCCAGTGCTTTGAGATAGTTATCATTTACTCCTCTCAAAAAAGATGAGTTTTTGTGAATCCTCCTACAATGCATGTTGATGATTCTTCTATAGATTGTATAAGAAGTGGGAGATGTAGTCTTCCAGAGTCTCATCTTCTTTTTGTGACATTCAAAAGATGTCATCTCCTCTCAAATCACAACCTTTACAATATTCTTTATATTTTTGTAGAAACAGGTTTCTCATCCCATCCCAATCAGTTGGTGCATTTGCTCCTAGTCCCATAAACCATCTTAAGGCTTACTCCTCTAATGTGGCTGAAAATAATTTGAGTTTATGTCTATTAGTGTTATAATCAAAACTTCAACAAAGAATATCGAACTCAAATAAGAAGGTGTCAGGATCCTCAGGTATTAGGCCATAAAACTTTGGTAATGCAATAATGGGTATATTTTTAAGATTAGCATTATTGATAAGGCTAGGAAGTGGGAATGAAAATGTAGGTAGAGCCATTCTTGTAGGTATTTGGAATTGAAATTTTTGTTGAGGAGTGTTTATGCTTAGTGGTCTACTATTAGCATTTGGTGCACTTGGGGTGGAGTGTGCAAGAAAACTGGCCAAAATCTCAGCAAAAGGCCGAAGGTCAGATGGATCAAATGGGTCCTCTACTGATGAAGTGGATGGAGGAAATTCTAGACTCACATCAACAAAAGGTAATTCAGTTTCTGCAGATTCTTCATTTAAATTGAGTGTTTCTCTTGGGAGAAATCTACCATGGACATCTCTTCTTCTTCCCCTTCGATGCATACAAGTGATTAAATGAACTTGTGAAGCAAGTTCAGACTTACAAACTATTACTAGAAAATAGGGAACTATCTAAAATGACTCAATAGGATTCTCAGTTTGACACCATCCTTAACAATGATGCCAAAAATGAACAGCCCCATAATAGGTAATAATAATTACACCAACGTTTTCCCTAGGAATAGTATATTTAGACTAGTTATTATTTTCCTATCACAGGGTGCATTTAGATTGTCAAACTAGGGACGTATACTTGAAATGGGACAACATAATTTGTGTACTAAGCCTCTCATAGAGTCACTTCACTTAAGCTGCAGGAAAGTAAGATGCATAGAAAGAACTAAGCTATTGCTGCAGGAAAGTAAAACACATAGCTGAACAAAGGAACTGATGTAAGCAATCATAAATTTAACTCCAACTTATCCTGTCATTCTAATGCATGTACTATGGCTTTCTCTGCATATGTTGCAGGAACAACACAGATACAATGCTACAAGAATCAAGCAGTGAACACTACTTCAAATACTGAAAATAATTAAATGACTCTCTCTACTCTAATCTACTCCATCTCTCGAGTGGGCCCTCCTTGGTTGGTTTTGATCAACTACGAACATAGAAGATAACTCAAATTACTTCTTCATTTCATATATTCAGAAAAATGGATTACAACAAAATGGAACACAAGTCTAATGAGTAACTTGCTTCTCAATACAACAATAATACTATCATTTGTCTAACTAGATTTCCATCAATCATCTCCCTATATATAGAGAATTGGCATTTAACATTTAGATACATTTTTGACTAATTCATCCATGAAAGAAGGAGATCACGTCAATCAACAATAGAAGATCATAAAGATCAAATAACCATATTAATAGATTATTAATTATGCAGGAGATTTAGTATGCTTGTGCCCCCTATATTCCCTAAGACATTTGTTCCTTCAATTCTGCAGGTATGTCCCGCAACTTTCTTAATGCTTCTTCTTATCATGGCTGAAACATCATCACTCCTTCATCAATGTAGCCAATTTTTTCTCCAGCTGCTCCTTCAATCCTGGTAGATTAGTAGCATATGCATGCATATTCATGTACTCAACTTAATCAATTTCATCCAAATATTAAGACACACATTAAAATAGTTGAATAGTGGTGAAATTGAATCACCTCCTATTGATTGAAGTTTGAATTTGAATAGAGATAAGATGTATGATATAGGAGTGGAATATAGGATCTATCCTTAATCCAAATTCCCAAATAGAAAGATCCAAATGGATTAACCACAAATAAGTGATCAATGCACAAAAGAATCAAACAATGGAGAATATGAATGAAGAAGAAAACCTTATATTATACTATGAAAAGTATATGCTTGAAATCTGAAATAAATGGAAGGCAAATACTAACCTCAAAATAGGGTAGATCTGGAAAATGCAGATTTATGATGTCTGTGTATAGTTTTGGGCAAATCTACAACCTGTTTCAGATTAGAAATGCCAAGACAGAGAAAACCCAGAAAACTTTTGTCTTTCTGGAAGCAGGTGGTCTTTGACCCAGATAAAAGGTCAAGGACTACTTCGGAATTTTGAAGGTTGTCTTTAACTTTGTTCACAGATCTCAGAAGTTCATCAAAAAGGGTATCCAGATTCGCAGTCTTGCACCTGTACCTACAAGAAAAAGAGGTTTTTGTTGTTTGGATGGGGGGTTTGCCTTGGTCAAACCCCGGTTTGGAATCAACCTTAATAATGAAATTGAAATAGAGAATACTAGCAAGTAGTAGAAGTAGATCTAACAATGAAGCTATGATATTCAATAGATATGCAAATTCTATTTGAAATGTAGTCAAATATATTGATATGAAAGCTTGAACATAACATTAACAAATGTAAATCAAAACTTCCATGATTGTATGCTTGGAATCCACCTTGAGGGAAGAATGAATGGATCTTGAAGAAGAACAAAGAATCTTAAAGGAAGATCACACCACCATGATGGCTAGATCTAGGGTTTTGAATGATGAATCTTGAATGTTTGAACCAAATCCCTTCAATGGCTTGAATGCTTGAATCCTTGATCTTCAAATGGAGAACTTGAATGGAGAAGAGGACTTGAATGGATGATTTCTTGAATGGAATGCTTGCTTGATCTTGCTTGAGAGAGAACTTGATGGCTTGTGAATATCTCCTTGAGAGCTCTTGATCATGAAATTGCCAAACTTGATGGATAAAATGAGAGAGGAAGGTTTCCTTTTATAGTGATCTAGGGAACAATCTTCTAGAGAGGCCACCTTGGGGAATTAAATTCCAATTAACAAATGTAAATCAAAACCTTCATGATTGTATGCTTGGAATCCACCTTGAGGGAAGAATGAATGGATCTTGAAGATGAACAAAGGATCTTGAAGGAAGATCACACCACCATGATGGCTAGATCTAGGGTTTTGAATGATGAATCTTGAATGTTTGAACCAAATCCCTTCAATGGCTTGAATGCTTGAATCATTGATCTTCAATGGAGAACTTGAATGGAGAAGAGGACTTGAATGGATGATTGCTTGAATGGAATGCTTGCTTGATCTTTCTTGAGAGAGAACTTGATGGCTTGTGAATATCTCCTTGAGAGCTCTTGATCATGAAATTGCCAAACTTGATGTATAAAATGAGAGAGGAAAGCTTCCTTTTATAGTGATCTAGGGCACAATCCTCTAGAGGGGCCACCTTGGGGAATTAAATTATAATTAGGCCTCAAACCTTTAGGAATGGACCTAAATTAAATATAATTTAAGAGTTTACCGCTTCAGAGACCAAAACAGCCGACCTGGAAGTGGGAAAAATAATTCTTTCCGAAACCCGACATCTGGGAATCATGGGACCTTGAAATTTGGACCTGGGGTCAAAGATGAGGTCGACCCTGACCTAGGTCAAGGACGAGGTCATCCTTGACCCCCTCAAGGTTGTCCTTGACCTTGAGGTCACAGATCTTAGGGTCTCAGTCTAGAGTGCTAGGAAAATGCAGAAAGAAAGTGGAAAAGGGGACAAGATCAGGGGAAAATGTCAGATTTAAGCCGGGGACCCATTCAAGGTGCTTGACATGATCCCAAAACACCTACTCGGAGGGCTAAACACTCTTAACATGGAAGTGCTTCCATTTTAAGACGATACAAACAACTATATGAAATATTGCAGTATATATATATATATATATATATATATATATATATATATGTACATGTACATGTACATGTACATGTATACATATACATGTATATGTATGTATATGTATATATATATACATATATACATATATATATATACATATATGTATATATATACATATATGTATATATATATATCTATATATATATGTATATATGTATATATCTATATGTATATATGTATATATATATACATATACATATATGTATATATGTATATATGTATATATCTATATGTATATATGTATATATATATATATCTATATCTATATATATGTATATATATATATATATATATATATATATATATATGTATAATATATATACATATATACATATATATATATATATCTATATATATATGTATATATATATATA
>BSBK01000428.1:240000-425000 GCA_027943335.1 Chamaecyparis obtusa | reverse complement strand
CCACATCAGCAGCAAGCGCGCAGACAGAATGATCTACAACACACAGATCTTATATGACCTAGAATCCACATGCAGGGTGAAAATAACTCATGCCTACCATCAAACATCAATCTACATGGTGAGAAACCAAGTGACTATGATTACAGATTGAGCAAAACAACATATTATCAAAACAAGAAACACCCTAATATATGCTCAGGGCATGGGCTATGAGAATGCATGTGTGCGTGAGGATAAATACAGTGGAGAAAACATTTACAATGACCAAGGTAAAGATAAATTTTGTTTTTAGCCAGCAAATTTTGTAATGGGCCAGCACGTTAATGCTGGAAAAGAACCCAAAGATGGTGAACACGTGAGGTTAAAAGATAGCATTAATGATAAAAATTATTATGACCAAGGCCGGCAAGGTGAGTAGCCAAGTGAAAATGTGTATGGCCTGAGCAAGGAAATATATTGTCAACACCATACTATGCACCACCCCGATTTATATGTGCAAAGCTTCCGGATTGAAGACACTCATGCGGGTGCTTGTTCACAGCCAGATGTTAATACATATGAGTAGCAACATGTTACAAATGGAGGGTAGTGAAAAAATGAGTGGCTAAATAAATATATGTATGGACTGAGTAATGAAAACCATGCCGCACAACACCAAAATTTACACATGCATGGGCTATCGGTTGAAGATGAATATTGTAAAGAGAATAATCGCACAAATTATAATAATGTGCAGTGTGATTGGGAAAAACATGGCCAGCACATTAAAAGCAAAGGTGAAAACAATTATTACATGCCATCAAAAGTTAAAACACAAGATGGACACGATAATGCTGGAGAGAATTACGTATGTGAGCAACCAAGAAAATATATTAATGTTTGGAGTAGTGAAGACCATAACGCATAGTATCCATATAAAATGCCTAGCTAGAATGATGCATATGAACATGCCTAGCATCGAACATATGACTTCAAACACATACATCTGTAGAATGATAACATGCACCATCAAAATCAACTTCAACAATCTAATATGTAGCCCAGAATCCACACGCGGGATAAGAATTATTTATACTTGTCATTGAATGATAATTTAATAGGTTAGTATGTTCAAAATAGAAGTAAACATGTAGATGTGCCAAGATTTGAAGAAACGTGTAACCAGCACATTAATAACCAAGGGAAATATAGGAATAAGCATGCTTATCAGGAACATACCCATAGATTGCATGATGAAAATGATTATTATAAAAAATATAGTGGGCAACACATAAATCATTCACCACCATACAAGTATATGAAAGCCAAGGGGGATATGCAGTCACGGCCTTGTGACCAAATCAAAACGCACGGTGAAAGTGATAACAACAAACATATACATTAGTCGCAGTCATACGGAGAATGTGTGCAAGAAAAGAATTATAGCAATGAGAAAAATTATCATAATCTATAGCATATTAGAAAAAATGATGGTAATAATGAAAAATAGTATTTGAATACACAATACCTTGGGAATATTGCACAGTATAGAAATACCCAGGACCTGCAGTATGGTGATGCACCTCATCATGTACACAGTCAAATTCATCAAACAAATCATCAATAGTATGATATGGGCACAAATCAGCAATTTGGGTAGTCTGGACAGCATCAACGTCAACAACACGAAGGATGGGCACATAATCTGATGAATATGGTTCAACAATCTCACATAGGTCAATATGGTAATCAAGCAAATCAATGCCAGAGAGGTAACCCTATTTTTCAAAATCAACATTTTCAAAATAATAATTAAATTAGAAATCCAGTTAATGTTAGATTTCAAGAGGTTAATGAAAGATATAAATAATTAGATCTTTCAAATATTATATGCTCTCTTGACCTAATACCGAATAAGTTAAAAGTTGTTATCCCTAAATTTACTGGTGATGGGTCATAGTTAGTAGAGCAACATGTTATTGTATCATCTTAAAATGGAAGCACTTCCATGATAAGAGAATTTAGCCCTCTGAGTGAGTGGTTTGGGTTCATGTCAAGCACCTTGATTAGGTCTTTTCTTGAGTTTGGCTTTCTCTCCCCATTATGCTTCTCTCTCCACCTAATTTTACTATCTTTCTGTATTTCCTAGCACTCTAGATTGAGGTCCTGAAGTTTTTGACCTCAAGGTCAAAGATGACCTTGACCCTGACCTAGGTTAGGGATGACCTCAACCTTGAACTAGGGAGGGGTCTACCTCATCCTTGACCCAAGGTTCAAATTTTAGATTCCCGTGATTTTTGGATGTCGGGTTTTGGAAAGATTTGTTTTCCTTCTTCCGAGTCAGCCATTTCAGGTTTTAGAATGGTAAATACTTAAATTGCATTTAATATGGGCCCATTTCTAGGGGTTAAGGTTAATTGGGATTTAATTCCCCAATGTCAGCCTTCTCTAGAGGTTTGTACCCTAGATCACTATAAAAGGAAGCCTTCCTCTCTCATTTTTACCATCACTTTTTCATATCTCCTTTTGCCATCAAGCACTCAAGCTCTCAAGTGAGATCAAGCAAGAATTTCATCAAGCATTCCAAGAAAATCATCCATTCAAGTCCTCTTCTCCACTCAAGTTCTCCATTGAAGATCAAGGATTCAAGTGTTCAAGCCATTGAAGGGATTTGGTTCAAGCATTCAAGATTCATCATTCAAACCCTAGATCTAGCCATCACGGTGTTGTGATCTTCCTTCAAGATCCTTTGTTCATCTTTTAGATCCATTCATTCATCTATCAAGGTGAATTCCAAGCATACAATCATGAAGGTTTTGGATTTACATTTATGATTTTGATTTACATTTTTCATTGTTATGTTCAAGCTTTCATATCAATATACTTGTTTACATTTGAAATACGATTGCATATCTATTGAATTACATAGCTTCATTATTAGATCTACTTCTACTACTTGCTAGCATTCTCAATTTCAATATTAAGGTTGATTCCAAACTGAGGTTTGACCAAGGCAAACCCCTCAAAAAAACAACAAAAACTCTCTTTTTCTTGTAGGTACAGGTGTGGAACTATAGATCTAAGCTTGGATTTGGATACCCTTTTTGGGAAACTTTTGAGATCCATGAACAAAGTCAAGGATGACCTTCAAAATCCTGAACTAGACTTTGACCAAAAGGTCAAAGACTAGCTGCTATCAGAAAGATAAAAGTTTTTTGGGTTTTCTTTGTCTCGGCATTTCCAGTTCGAAACAAGTTGCAAAATTACCTGAAACTACACATAGACATCATAAATTAGCATTTTCCAGATCTGCCCTATTTTGAGGTTAGTATTTGCCTTTCAATTATTTCAGATTTCAAGCACATTTTCTTTATAGAAAAATATAAGGTTTTCTTCCTCCTTCATATTCTCCATAGATTGATTCAATTATGCATTAACCTTTTGGTTGATTAATTTGGATCTCTCATTTGGGAATTTGGATTTAGAAGTAGATCTCATATTTCCCTCATTCAATAAGGTGATACAATTTTACCTTATTCAGTTATAAATATAAAAAATCTTATATATGGATTTGACATAACATATGAAGATGTTTGTGCAGTCACTCAAAGGTAGTGTAGATGAATGGTATAGGAATTTGCCTGACGAGTCTGTTAATTGTTGGAAAATTTTTGTTGATCAGTTTATGGAAGAGTTCGGGGATCACAGAGATCCATCTTTTGCATCTCATGAATTAACTAGTATAAAGAAAAATGTGAATGAGATAGTGAAAGAATTTAACAAGAGGTTTAACAGGGTATTAAATAAAATTCCAAAAGACATTTTCCCTGTTGATTCCTTTTTAATAACTTTTTATTTGGCAGCTTTTGATGTCAAAAAAAATTGTGAGATAAGGTCTCATAACCCGACAACATTACAACAAGCTTTTAAAATTGCATTAACTATTGAAAATAATAGAATAGCTATCAAGAGAGTGGAAAAGAGAAATGATCCCAGGCTCTTCAATTCTATGACCCTAGAAAGGAATGAAGAAGGTGATAAGATGGATGAATTAGTGAGCTTAATGAAAAATTTACAACCAAATAAAAGTCATATTCAAGCAGGAAAGAATGATAGAAATTTCAACAGGAATGATAGGTATAGGTTACAAGACATGCCTTATCATGCTGATTGGAAGCATGGAAAACCTTTGAAAAAAAAAACAGACACTCCAGACCCTATTAAAAAGAATAATCATTTTATAGAGGATGAACTTTGGTGTGACATTTTCAAGATTCCCCACCCCCAAGAACAATGACTTATAGCATAGAAGATTCTGGAGGAAGAACACCAGGGGTGTGAGGAGAGACCTATGATAAATGCTTTGTCATGTACCCCCTTTTGGTTAGGAGATAGTGATGACTCCAAAGGAGATTATATGCCAGATGAAGCTTATAGGAGGTTAGGCTACCAACAAGAGCAGCAAGTTTTTTCAGATAATGATGAGAATCTAGACATTAGAAGGACAACAAAAGAAGAAAGAGAGGCATACACTATGGCAACAATGGAATAGGTTCTTACCAACTATCACCTAAGGAACAGGGCTGTAAACTCAGGTAATGAACAAGCGACAAGAATGTTCAAAATTTCAAACAAGAATGGTGAGATAAAGAAAGTAAAGGCATATATCCCCAAAAGGAAAGTTGATCAGACATTAAAGATAAGAAAACCAGTGGATAAGAAAAGCAGTGGTAAGAAAGTTTCTAACTATGCTTCATTCATGTCTCAAGCATTATCTTAGGTAAAACTTTCTATCCCTCTAATGAAAATAGTGAAATTAATTGATTGTAGGAATAAAACGCTCAAAAGAATAAATGATGTTGTTAAAAAGGACTCAAAAGAACAAAAGGATAATGAAGAACTACCAGTTATTTACTTAGGAACTTGTGTTAATGAAGATGCAACTAAAGTAGATCCTTTCTTTTTTACTTTGTTGATAAACAATAAATTAGTTAAAAATTGTATGTTAGACTCTGGAGCAGCAGTTAATATCATGCCTCATGGAGTAATGAAGGAATTAGAAATGGATGTGGATATTACTTATGGAAAATGCTATGCTATGGATAATAGATCTGTCCTAGTTATTGGAATAATGAAAAATGTTGAATTCAAGTTTCCTTCTTGTCCTAAAAAGTCTTATAAAATTGATATTACTATTGTAGAAGTACCACCTAGTTATGGGATGCTATTATCTAGACAATGGTCTAATTTAGTAGGTGGTAATGTCCAATTAGATCTATCTTATGCTTCTATCCTAGTGAATGACATGATTATAAGGATTGAAAGGGAACCGAGATCCACTTATATCATTGAAGATGTTGATCTAGGTCAAATTACATACTTTTTCCATACCGACATGGAGAATTTCCAGGTAAGTATTCATAAAAATGTTGTTGAAAATACTAGTCCTATTGAAATATATGCTAAGGAAAATAGTGATTTCATTTGGAAAATGTTTTTTGATGGATCATGTAGCAAAAGTGATAATGGAGTAGGTGTACTTTTCATATACCCAAATGGGAAATCTTTTAAATATTCCTTTTTGTTCACTTTTGATTGTACTAACAATACTGTCGAATACAAAGCACTTCTACTAGGTCTAAAAATAGTAGGTAAGCATGGTATCAAACTTCTTTCTATTTATGGGGATTTTGAATTGGTTGCATCTCAAATTCGGGATAAGTTTGTTACTAAGAATCATACTCTAAAAAGGTACAAGAATGAAGTTTGGGATTCTATAGAATGTTTTGATGCTTTTTCAATAACTTGGATAGATAGGTCTGAAAATATTCTTGTTGATTTTATGGCTAACCTAGTAGTTAAGCATAATGATATTCCATGTGAAGATATTGCACAGGTAGAGATCAAATCAAGACCAGCAATACCTGATAACATTCATAATTGGCAAGTCTTTAAGGATGATAGCGACATCATAAAATTCCTTACATGTAAAGAAAGGTATGAAGATTAGTTTATTGATTTGAATGCTTATGTTGAAACAATAGAAGAAAATGATACTTTATTTGGAAAAGAAGTAATTCAACTTAAGACTAATAAAATCCCTAAGGGCCTTGCGGTATTAGAGAGAATGTTTGATAATAAGGATTCTAATAGTAGAGTTAAAATGGATAATACTACTATAGAGGAAGTAGAGAAGATAAATTTAGGAAATGAACATACTCCTAAAGAGGTTTTCATTGGTAAAAAACTAACTCCTAAAATCAGAGCTGATATTGTTAGTTTATTAAGAAAGTATAGACATGTATTTTCTCGGTCTTACAATGATCTTAAGGCATATAGGGAAGACATGTTCCAACATGAGATACCCCTAAGACCTGATGCAAAGCCCTTTAGACAAAGGAAAATACCGATCAATCCAACTTTGGCTCCTAAGATGAAGGAGGAACTTATCAAGATGAGGGATGTATGTATCATCAAACCGATTAGGCACTCTACTTGGGTTTCAAACTTGGTACCTGTTAGGAAGAAAAATGAAGATATCAAGATTTGTGTGGATTTTAGAAACCTAAACATATCTTCATTAAAGGACAATTATGCATTACCTAATATGGAGGCATTATTACAAAAGGTTACTGGGAATGAATTTTTATCCATGATGGATGGATTCTTCGGGTACAATAAGGTGAAGGTTAAAGAAGAAGAACAATATAAAACAACATTCACTATGCCAAGGGGTACATACATTTATGCAAGAATCCCATTTGGACTTACAAACGTCGGAGCTACTTTTTAGAGAGCCATGGATGTGGCTTTTGGGGATTTCATTGATATTATCATGGTAATATATCAAGATGACATCACAGCTTATTCCAAGAAGGTAGAAGACCATTGCAAGCATTTAGAAAAAATATTCAAAAGAGCCCTTGAATATGGAGTATCCTTAAATCCAAAGAAATATCATTTTGGGGTAACTCAGGGTAAACTTCTTGGTCACATTGTTTCTAGAGAAGAAGTTAGAATAGGCCCAGAAAGGATTGAAGAAATTGATAAGATTCAGATTCCTAGAAATATTAAGGGGATTCAATCTTTCTTTTGACAAATCAACTTTGTGAGGAGGTTCATTCTGAATTTTTCAAAAATTGTCAAGCCTATTGCAAATATGTTAAAGAAGAATGCAGTTCTAAATTGGACAGATGAGGCCTTAGAAGCTTTTGCCAGTATTAAGAAAGTGATCAAAGAAGCTCCAATTTTGAAATCTCATAATTTCTCAAAACCATTTGAGTTATTCTCTTTCACTTCCTTTCACACCATTGTAGTGGTTCTATTACAGAAAAATGATGAAGGAAATGAGCAATCGATATCCTTCTTTAGTAAAACCTTACAATATTTTGAGCTAAACTATGATATACAGGAAAAGCAGGCTTAGGCACTGGTTAAAGAAGTGAAATCATTTAGACCTTATCTGGTTGGAGCTCAGATTGTGGCATATGTACCTAATGCAGCAACTAAAGATATATTGAGGCAATCAAAAGTTACAGGTAAAAGATGTTGATGGATTAATCAGGTTCAAGAGTTTAACATTGAAATTCAAATCACTAAGTTAATCAGAGGATAGGGGTTAGCTAAACTCATGGCAGAGACAAATTTGGATGCATCCCAAATAAACCAAGTAGATTTGGAAAGTTCAAAAGAGAGCATCGAACATTGTCCATGGTACACAGATATAGTCTACTTCTTAAAGCACATGAAATGTCAAGAAGGTCTAAGTGATATTCAGAAAAGAACTATAAAGTTACAAACATCAAGATATGTACTGATTGAAGGAGATTTGTATTGGAAAAATAATAATGGCATCCTCTTATTTTGTCTAGACATCTATTAGGCTAAGTCAGTTATTAAAGAGTTATATGATGGGGTATGTGGCGATCACTTTTCAGCTAAGACAACAGCTCATAAGATGTTGAAAGCTGGGTATTAATGGCCCCATATATTCAAGGATTGTTATGAATATGTTAAAAAGTGTGAATCTTGTAAGAAGTTCTCCAGAAAACTAAAATACAATGGTGCTTTACCCCTTATTCCTTTACAAACTGAGGAACCCTTCAAAATGTGGGGAATATATTTTATTGGGGAAATTGCAGATGCTTCAAGTGGAGGTCACAAATGGATACTGGTTGCAACAGACTACTTTATGAAATGGGTTGAAGCTATACCTACGAGACAAGCTACAAGCAAGGTGGTCATCAAGTTTTTGACAGACAACATACTTCCCAGATTTGGAGTACCTTGCAAGATACTTTGTGACAACGGAATGTGTTTCAGATCTAAGGAATTTTCTAAATTTTGTGAGAAATATGGTATCAACCTATCATACTCATCCCCATATCATTCGCAAGGAAATGGTCAAGTATAGTCAAGCAATAAGAATATACTAAAGATCATCAAGAGAATGTTGAGAAATAATAAGAAGGCATGGGATTCAAAGCTAGGTGTAGCTTTATGGGTAGATAGGGTAACAGTGAAAAGATCGACAAGTTTTACTCCTTATGAATTGGTTTATGGGAAACAAGAAAGGTTACCATTAAATAATCTCATGCCGATTTATAGATTCATTCAGGAAGAAGAGCTTGAGGACGCAAATTTTATGGAAGATAGGTTGAGCCAATTATCAGAGCTAGATGAGATGAGAAGAAGAGCACAAGAAAGGAATTTTCAACAACATCGATAGATTAAGACCCTTCATGACAAGAGAGCATCAGACATGCCTTTCAAAGAAGGTGATTGGGTACTAAAATGGAAGGCAAAAGACCAAGATAAAGGAAAGCATGGTAAGTTTGATGCATTATGGCTAGGACCTTATATGGTTGTTTTGAAGGTAGGTGAGAACTCGTACCATTTATAGCATACTGATGAAATTGTTCAGGAATTCCCAACTCATGGTCAGTATTTGAAGCCTTTCTTCTCTTAAAACAGGAAGTATTCTCTAAACTTGCACATTATTTTATTATATTTTATCTAAGCCTCATGATTCTTTTCTTACTATGGTCAACTTTTCCATAGATAATTGGACTCTCACTGCATCTAGGTATGAATGCACGTCCCCAATAAGAGCCACTGATGACACCTAGAAATTCAAGTCCTAAATATGATAAATATTAGAGAAGTATAATCATCATTTTCATTTTCATGTAATTTCCCTATGTCAAAAATTAAACGATTAAAAAGGCATAAATACTCATCATTATTCTACATTCATGAAATAAGTTTTTAGTTATTTTATTTCAATGAATTTAATGAATGTATATTTGAAAATAAAATAATTATAAAAGAGACTAATAAGATGCTTGGGTAAAAAGGGTGGCGAGAGGGAGTTGAACACTCGACCTCTCAAGCCAACCCTTTTTCCTACCTACCTACCCTTCTACCCTCTAACCAATTAGTCTATTGTTATTCTTTAAGAGGATTTGGAAGAGAAATTAATTTATTTACATTCTCGTGTGCAGGTGACAAAATGTAATGGAGTTTCTTTCGTATTATGTGTTTAAAATATTTTACCTTTTAATTTAGGTCTTCACTATGTAATTCTTTTTAGGGCTTATTTTCATTTACTTTAAATTACTAAAGAGAAAATAACGTAATAAGCTATTTCATTCTGGTAAGTTGTATTATATTTATATATTTTGAAACTATTTTAATATCTTTGGCATGAATTGAGTTTTCAAAATACTTAAAATAATCTCTTACTTTACCCTTTGGTAATTTTAAAATCAAATTATTAAGGTAGAATAGATTGTATTTTACCTTATCGGATTGACATTTTTTCACATCTCTCATTATTGCAAATACTAATTAGGTGATTTGAGTATATATGCTCTTATTATTATATTATATTTCCATTTCATAAAGATGCATATTTAGGGCTTTATTTTAGAGAGTAAAATTATTTTTCCCTAAAACCTAAGTGCATTTTTAATGGTTGTGAGAGTATATTTTATTTTTTTACATTTGATTGAATTTCTTGATATTAGGGTTGTTTTTTATCCTCTTTCTAAAAATTTAAATACCCTTACCCTATGTAAATTATTTTAAAATATCACTTTAGGGTAAGTGTTCCCCTTTTTTATAGGGTGAGTTATAATCTTTACAACTAGTGTACCCTAATGTTTTAGAAGTATTTCTATATGAAATTAATATTGTTTTATATTTTTGAAGGGATATTTTGAAATGGAAATACATCATATCTAGAATTTTGAAAGTAAAATTTTAAATTTTAAAAAATAAAATTATATTCCTATTTATGAATCTTAGGTTTTATCTTAATTAATAGGATTTTTATATGTTTTGATAATTAAAAGTGGGTACCTATGATTAATTGTTTAAAAATTATTGGTATTTTTTTTTATATTATCAAATACATTTATATGCATTATGTCATAATTTTATTGATGTTTTATTTTGATACATTATTAATTATTAAAATAAATAAATCTTAAATAGGGATCATTTTGAAAGCTTGAAACATTATTAAATATAATGACCCTAAATTAAAAATTTATTGAAAGATTATCTAATATTGGATGTTTGTGTGCAAGAGTTAAACATGTGGATTATCAAGCAAACTACCTAAAGATGTGATAAAGCCTATTTGTAATACGAGAAATGTTTTTCCACAAAACCATTTTTATGGTTAATATTGTAATTTTAGGGTTAGTTTTGGGATTAGGTTTCTGTGAAAAGGTGTGTCTTTTCATGGGAAACCTTTGAATAGAATATTTATAATGAATCATTTGAAATCAAAAAGAACACGACACAAATTGGGAGAAAAACTACAGCAACTATAGGTTTTGAACCATCATATGTAAATTTCTCAGATGTCATATGAAATAAGTTGTTTCATGCTTATTTGAGGTTATATGTTATTTATTTTCAGTTAGTTGTGTATTAGGGTTTTCCACTGTGTTCTATTCCCTGAATATTGTAATTCAAAGTTAATATATACAACTCGAGTATCAATTGTATGGTCTGTGAACCTGCCATTGTTCTTATCAGTCTCTTAATTTGAGTTAAATTCAATAGGATTAGTTGTGTAAATTGATTTGAATTGTGAATCAAGTGGAAGCCTATGGAATGATAGTTTTTCTTTACTAAAAGAAAGTTTTCTTAAAACTATCTCTGATTATACGTAGGATTGGAAATTTCTGACTCTATAACCCAAATTTTCATTAGGTACTGATCTTGTTATCGTTTGAGAATTTTTATATGGTTCTTCTTTGTAGTTTATAAACAAATCTGCTTACTTTCTTTAAAAGCATTTGCAATTAGGTTTTAGGTGATAGTTCAGTTTTAGTTTAGATTTCATAGAATACAGCTATCAAGAGATTATATCATTTTCCTCCAAAGGTCATTTACCCCTTTGGAAGAAATTTTGTTTGTCTATGCATGCATTTGTGCAGTACAGGGAACTTGTGAATTTAGGCCTACCAACCTTGGCTCGATCAAAGCCAGAATTGCAGAGGTACTAGTGTGTGCCTGTCAGTTGCCAAAAATGGTCCATCATTTTTTAGCACCAACAGTGCCAATTTCAGGTTTTAAAATTTCTCAATGATGAAAATAAGCTCCTAAATTATGAATAGTGACAACTAGCTACATCCATATTAGATTAAATGCATTTAAGTTTCTTTATTTCTTAGCTTGAAAACTAATTTGGAAAGAGAAAATAAGAGGGGGTGGAGTAAACTAAAATTTAAAATGTCATCAATACCTTATGTGGTAGAATTAGTTGGAAATCAAAAAATTAAAATCAAACTTAGATTAAGGTACATTGCATTAGATTAATTGCATTATTAAACAAAATGGAATCTTAGTTTCTTTTATCATATAATTTTCATTCATTTTATTTCATTTCTTATAAGATGATTCATTTTAGATTATATGGCATAAGTTTGCATTCATTTTAAGTTCATCATCGATCATCATAAGGTTATCATTGCATTAGATTGCATTATTAAGTTTTCATTTGTTGCATTGCATTAAGTTTATTTTAATAAATTGCATTCACTTCATTATTCATTAGGTCATTACATTATGCATTAAGGTACATTCATTTATGTTCATTACATGTAAATTTGAATTATATTCAAACATATAAGTGTATTGCATTAGATCATCAAATTGCATTAAGTCCATCATTTATCCATCATTAATCATCATATCATTAGGTAATTTCATTAATCATTAAAGTAATTTGCATCCAATAGGTCAATTACATCTATCTATCATTAAGTGCATACATTTATCATTAAAATCATATAAGTGCATTAAAGTTCATTTATTGCATTTACATTTCATTAACTATCTAGTTCATTACATTGCATTACATCATCCATAAAGCATAAAATGCATCCATCCATATCATAGCATATCATTGCATAAATATTAATCATTAAAACATTAATCATTAAATCATTAAAGCATTAATCATTAAATCATTAAAGCATTAATCATTACATATCATTAAGCATTAAACAATGTAATCAATGCATCCATTTACATAACTAAGCATAACATGTGCATTCATATCATAAAATACATCTGAAAAACATAAAAACAACATATAGAGATAGAGCATATAGAACTGCATATCATAAAGCACCTAAAAAGGAAATCCAACACATGATGACATCACATAAAGTAAATCTATCAAAGAAAATAAAGTCCATGGTATCATCAGAGTATATCAATCAAAGTCTAGAAACATGAATAGTATTGATCATGAACATCATTTGATAAAAGAATAATAATGTACAATGTCTCGATCATATGAATCATAATATAAAATAAAAAATGGCTCAAAAGGTATGAATCAACTGCCAAAACTACCTCCAACACCATCTATGCTTGGACCTGTATGAGGACCATGACTTGTGCTCACCTGTAACCCATGCTGACTCATGGAAGCCATAAATGCCTACATCATGGTACTCAATTGAGAAACCTACTATCTGATCTATGATACCTCAGCTTGTAAAGACTAAACATGAGAGGCCTAAGTTGGTTCCTTTGGAGGAGGTACATGTGTCAGAGGAGCTTAGGGAGGAGGACCCTAAGAAGAAGATGGAAGTGAAGAAGAAGGAGGAGGACCTTGAGGAGGAGGTGCTGGAGGTTCTTGTGTTGCCAAAATCTATGCAACCTATGCATCAATATCAGTAACCACCTGTGGTGCAATCAGACTAAAAAATTGAAGTCTCTACTAACCCCACCTAGCCAGTCTATCTTGTTGAACCTATTGAATAGCCTGGAAAGGGCCACCTCACACTCAGACCTGACCACTTCTCATACATACACCACCTCTAACAAGAGTGGGGGAAATAACCATAGGAATAACAACTATGTCACCTCATCTTGCTCTGCCTACTCATCGACCTCGACAACCCCATCTACCACCAATGCCACCACCACCATCATCATCATCATCTGAACCCTCATTTATCCAAGATACTGGCTTATCAAGGTTGGTGAATCTATGAAATGGGTTCTACAAGAACCACTATGCGTAGTCATCAGTCATGCTTGAATCTACAATGCACTCCCTCATATCCCAGGCTAGATAAGGAAGGGCCAATAACTCATCACGAGTAGTCCTATAATCAATCTGGGGACCCCAAAGGGATCGATCCACCTATACACAAGCATGTAATGCCAAACCCTATGGCATACCCTATGGTGACCAAACTACCAAAGAACCTGAAAGAAGCAGAATCTCTTAATAATCAAGGGCATCCTCCCTATCATCTATCTAGGCATAAACATGAAAGGAAGCTCTGAAGCATCCTCATCCCATGGCTCGCATCTCATATATGGCCTCCAAAAACCCTGATCTATATCATCCACAATATGTCTCCAATAGTCTAACTTGCCCAAGTAAGGCTGGCCAACCATACCCTCATAGATGAAAGTGAACAACCAACTAGGATCACATCATCGCACTACAATGGGACAAGTAATGGGAAGATGCTCCCAAATCCTTAACTATAAAAGGACTACTCCTGCAGAGAGAGTAGCCCCACACATGTAAACCACATCATGCAACTCATGATAGAGCTATGCGAGTACACTGGAACCCCAGTCAAACCTTCAAGGATGTCTAATCATGTCCTTTAGGATGTGACCCCATCCAACTGCAAAGCCATGGTCACGATGATCAGGAACTATAAATCCTCTGACTACTACTCCAAGTACTATGGGAAGCATAGGAAATGAAGGGAATTACACCCATAGGATACTATCATCACCGATAGTAGGGTCGCTAAAGAGCCACTTGTAAATGGTGCCATCATACACCTAATCATAGTATACAATCTCCCTATGAGTAGGGATCCTAAGAAACCCATATACATCCTCCAGGATGATGGTCATATCCCCCATTGGCAAGTGGAAAGTGTTATGGTCAGAGTGCCACATCTCTACCATAGCTATCCAAGAGACCTTGATTCACGCGGAATCGAGGTAGGGAGAGTAAGAAAGATAAACCGCAACAACCAATCAACTGACACTCCTGCCCACTCAGGTCATCGATCATCTCAAAGGGTAGAGGGAACAACCCTCGGATGACCAACTTTCAGAGGTGAGCCTACAAAAGTAAGTTGAAACATAAAAGAAATCAAAATTATTAATTTTGAATCATCACAAGTCAATCAACAATCTAAAATCAAATCAAACCACTATCAATTTTCCCAATTCTATTCACAGAGGACAAAAAATTCATCATCACAATCGACCAACCAATCAGGATTGACAATCAAAATTCAGCATCACATGACTAGAACTAACATCAAATGACTAGTTTTAGACAGGATTCAATGCCCAAGCCAATCGACCAATCGATGAAACCAGACAAGCAGGAAAATTGACTAAAAGATTAAAAAATTTACAAAAAGGGTTGTACACACTATTTAACTAATTATACGCACTGAAACTCAAATGCACTACTTAAACATTTAAACGCACTGCTAAAAATATTGTATGTGTTGAAACAATGTGAAAGTGCAATAGGATCTTGTATGCACTACAAGAACCACTTGTACACACTACTAAAATAATTAAAAGTGCATTTGAAGTTATATGTGTTATAGGAAACCCTAAAAGAAAAATCTTGACCTACGACACACTGTTGAATGTGTAGTTGGAAGTATTGTACATGTTGCAAAAAATTGTGGATGAGCTAAAACAATATTGTGCGCATTGCTAAAATGCTTGGATGCCCAGCAAAAATTAAAAAAAGAAAAAATAAGATTTTTTCTATGAAAAATTCATTTTTTTTCAAATTAAATGCTTAAATTTGACAAAGGGGATTTCTAGGGGTACATACCAAAGGTTCATAGGTGATCGGGCACTGGTATCGATGTCCTTACTTGAATTGGTGCTCTTGATAAATGACAACCATCATAAAATCGTAGAGGGGTCAAAGTAGAAAAAGTGAAAAGAAAGGGTGAAAATGAATAGTGAAAATGACCTTTTACCCCTATATATAGCCTTTTTGACCTAAAAGGGGCACTTTTTACCAAAAAATGACCCAGACCCAAATTAAACAACCAATTAGCCAAATCAGGGGCATTCATCATCAGAGCATCGCTAATAAAATATCAAAAATGAAATTGAAATTAACATTTAATTGAAAATATTCAACAAAAAATGATAAAAAAATGCAACATCTTTCACCAAAATCAAATTTCATTTCATTTCTGAGGGGGCATACACTTGGATCATATCTGAGACATCATCAACTTAATCAAATCAGAGGTAGGCATAATCTTTTAACGTAATTTCTTTTTCTTTTAATCAAATAGGGCATCAAAAACATCAAATCAAGCATCATATCAGTGATCGATCATAAAAATGAGCATCAAGAACTGCAATCAATTGAGATTTCATCAAATCTATCATCGGTATTTTTATCTATTATTAACATCAAGATAAGATATTAGTTAATCAAGACTTTGCATTAGGACATCAGACATTCTTTGAACCAATGCCCTTCGCACATCGATTCAAAGAGGGACATTTGTAATCACCTAAAAATGGTCAAGATTAATTCAAGTGAGAAACTAAGGAAAAATCAAAGTATTAATTGCAATCAAGCCAAAATCCAATAATAATTGAAAATATCTAATATAAAGGTGGCAGGTTGGAAGGGAGCCCTTCTAAGTAATGTTGGGAAGATTCAACTTTTGAAGTCTACTCTGCAAAATCTTCCAGTCTATGATTTAAGTCTCTTCAAGATTCCCTATAAATTTTCTATGATGATTGAAAGAATCCAAAAAATATTTATGTAGTCAAGGGTTGAAGATAAGAAAATATTAAGCTTAGTGGCTTGGGAAAGGGTATGTAGGCCTAAAAATATTGTGGGGATTGGCTTGAGAACTATTTAAAATTTTAATAAAGCCCTTTTGGATAAACAAATTTGGAGAATCTATGGGGAAAGCAAAGAATGGAATTCTATCATTAGAAATAAGTATCTGTTTGAGAATCCTTCTCTAGAAGATTTCAT
This sequence comes from Chamaecyparis obtusa, assembly GCA_027943335.1. Lineage (NCBI taxonomy): Eukaryota > Viridiplantae > Streptophyta > Pinopsida > Cupressales > Cupressaceae > Chamaecyparis > Chamaecyparis obtusa. Next base: position 408,475 of record BSBK01000428.1, on the reverse strand, counting down.
TCTTTCTAGAGAGGATATGCAAATTTCTTATCTTTGGAATAGCATATGTTGTGCTAAGGAGTTGATTCTTAAAGGTATTAGATGGAAGCTGGGAAATGGTAGGGAAACCGACTTCTAGGAGGACTGCTGGATTCAATCAGACCCTCTTTCAAATAACAAGGATTGGAGCCAAGCTATATCTATATGTAAAGAATATTTTGTGGAGAAAGTTAGTAACTGTTGGAGAGGAAATAAATGGATCAACTTGGGATAAATTGATAGAAATATTTATCATCTTCATCTTGTGTTGCAAACCTGGTTTGTTAATGAGAATTGTCATGATAAACTTATATGGGCTCCCAACTTGGATGGTACTTACTCTGTTGCCTCTTCGAGTAAGCTTATGGCCATGGATGAAGATAGGCTATTATGTTCTATAGTTTAGTATAAATTTTTAATCCCTGAGATTAATTTATTTTTCTAGATTTTAGCCTAGAATAAACCTTTGACTTTAGATAACCTTTCAAAAGGGGCTTCTATCTACCTAATAGATGTTACTTGTGTATGGAGGAAGTTGAGTCTTGTGATCATATTATGTTGCATTGCTCCTATACCCATATGGTCTGGGATATTATTTTTAGAAATTGGAACCTTTGTTGGTTTTCCCCCCTTTCTTGGCAGGGCTTTATAACTCAATGGAGCTGCTCGTACTCGAACAAAATGGCTAAAGATTTCTAGAATTGATCCTCCCTCATTTTAGTTAGCACATCTAGAAGGAGAGGAACAATAGAGTGTTTTGGGAGAAGTATGCCAAAGTTGATTTGGTTGGTAATCAAATATGTTGAGGGCTAGAGGAAAAATTCAATATTATTGTCAAAAACTATCCTGCTATGATATCCTATCAAGAGAATATTGAGAAAATTAGAAATTGGCAATTTAGCAATACTCCTCCTAAAGTACCTCATCCCAGAGATGATGCCTAGTGGTCCTCTCCTCCCCAGGGATGGCTCGAACATAACTTTGATGGGGCTACCAAGGGAAAGCCAAGAAATGCTAGTGGTGGTGGCATCATTAGAGACTGGGATGGTAACTATATTGGGGCTATTGCCTTTCCCCTGGGGATTCCAATCTAATCATAGAGAAAAAGCAATGGCAACTATCAATACAATTATGTTGGCTGATGAGTTGGGTTGTAAGCACTTGTGGCTAGAGGGAGATTCTCTCAACATCATCAATAATATTAAAGGTCTTAGTAAACCCTTATGGAGAATTGAGCATATAATAGAAAAATAAAATTTATTTCTCTTAAATTTGAAAGATTCCACTTAACCCATGACTACTGTGAAACCAACATGGTTGCGGATGAGCTTGCTAATATTGGGGTTACAAATGACATCACCTGCAAGTGGCTTGGGATGAATAATATTAATATGTTAGGAATAACAGTCCACCAATACAACTGAGAGGGGGGGTGAATCAGTTGTATGACATATTATTAAACTTTAAACTTTGAATAGCAACAATATCAAATAAAATGAATACAATGAATGCCAACATAATAAAACAATATTTGTTGTTGAGGAAACCCTATTAAAGCTAAAACCCCAGTGGGTATTAACACCCACTAATGATGTACAAAGAGTATAGTATCCTTCTTAGAAGATCTAGTGCTATTAGGAGCTAATTAAAATATTATAGTACACAGTCCTTGTTAGAGGATAGACCCTATTAGGAGTCAAGAAAAATAAGGTAGGCTCACTGCCTAAAGAAGGTTATTTCCACCTTCAGAACTCATTATTTACAACACAAGTGTATGTAAATAAATATAAAATCTTGAACTATCTGATAGAAACTGTCTTTGCTTGATCAGGTCCAATGAAGTATATAATTTATCCTCTTCTCTACATCTAGTAGACACAAGCTCGCAGCTTCCACAATCCTCTTTTACATCACATACATTCTGCCATATCTTTTCAAAAGAAAAGATCTTACATATATACCCTATTACAAAATAAATGACCAGGTTGACCAATTAGGCTTTCCTAATATATAAATAATTACATAGCTCCTTGCTAAGATACCCACAATATCTAAGACAAGTATACAACAATTACAATTCAATAATTAATGACCAACATCCATAATCCATGGTTGTCATTTATGATACACGCTACAATTCTGAGGTCGACTTCCAAATAGGTCATCTCCAGAACACACGCCATAGCTAACATCATCCTTCTTTCTGTACCTTGCTAAGATCAGAGAACATTTTTCAATACACTATCTCATCTCTTAAGCTCGCATACACTGAATCCTCATCACCTATAAGATATACACAAAACTTAGAGACTTACTTTGTCAACTTCCACTGTCATAGTCCAGTAACCAGTCTTCACCAAATCTTCTGTAACTTAGCTAATATGCAATATTACATCATGCAATCTTAGATATTGTTTATGTCTGAATGTTGACCTCTAATTCAATCATATACATGACATAGTCATTGCTCAATGATTTGAATTACGAAAATGGATATGAATTATTCATTTCGCAACACCGATTGAATTGACCTATTGCCTCCTATTTAGGTGGGGTGTTTGAATTACTCTCAGAATGAGAGTCCAACAACCATAGACCAATCACTAAAATGGAGGATTTTCAAAGCTTAAGAAAAAGATTGAATTGAAATTAATCTATATAGAAATGCAATTGTAATCTAAGAATGAAAGTGCGGATTAAGCTAAGAAATTTGAAATGAGATGAGAATTAAGCTAATAACAATGGTAGAAAACTAATTTAAAGCATGAGAATGCAAGAAAATACTACTAACATGAAATTATACTAATATGCAATATAAAATCTTTTTTAAATGCAATAGATGAGACAACAATTTGGCATAAATTCGATACTCTAAAATTGCCTCCTTAAATGAGGAAAAAGAGGTTCATAATATAGAAGAGCCCAGGTGAAGGATGAAGAGTTTCTTGGAAAGAAACGGCTAACACTTCATCTCCATGGAGGAAGGTGAGACAAGTTGGAAGAATTATTTAATAAATTAAATGAAATATTGCCACATGGGTGGCTTTTCACATTATTTTGAATAATTAAATTCAAGTGGGCATAATCCATTTAAATAACCAAATAACATTTAATTCCTTTGATGTGTATTATCTAAAGGGGGTGGAATTAATTTAATTTTAAAGCACTAGGACTTTAGAATTAAATTAATTAATCGTAGGGATTATTAGCCACTAAATGTCGAATATTTAAGAATTAAATATAGTGTATGATTAATGTAAATTTAGGGTTTTTTGCATTTGACACCAAGTCAAATAAAGTCAATTAGGAGACATAATTGCCTAGTACAATAGGACTTTGATGATGTAGAAATTTGAAGGAATGCACCATAATTGATTAGAATTCTAAGTTGCCAATTTTGGGGTATTATAGATATAATATCACAATACTTTCCTATACACACAACTGACTTCGCACATTCTAAAACATCCGTACAGTATCCGTACACTGTAATAACCAGCATGTTCTCTTCATAGAAATATATGTTGACATCAGTGACAAAACATGAATGAAAAAAATAGTAATTCCAACATCACTCAACGTAGTGATTAAAAATATTAAATGTATTCAACAATCTCCCCAATGCATTAGCAAATATCTAACAATCTCCCCCTTTGGCATTGATGGCAACATATGGGAAAATCCATCAACCCAAAGTATTCTCTTAGTACCTTTACCACATAGTCTCTTTCCTGTAGGATTTTCACATAGTCTCTTTCAGGGATAACTTTAAGAAACCCCCTCCTAGGAAAAAGTGTAAAATCCTCACGAATCGTACATTATTTTAGGGGGGAATATGTTTTAATAAAGACAATTTTTTTTTTCAAATCCTCAATTTTTCATAGTTTGTATTTGCAATTTTTTCCCTATCGAATGAAAATTTCATAAATTCATGGTGAATTATATAGTCATGTGGGGGAAAATATATATTATATGAGGTGAATAATTTTTTTTGAAGTAAAAAATTATAATATATGAGGCGAATGATTTTTCGTTTGAAGGGAAAAAAATAATTGTATTGGTGAATTTTATAAATTTATTTATTTTATTGGGTAATCATTCATTATGGGAAAAATATATTTTATTGGTGATTTTCAAAAGATGGGACATAACACGGACATGTAACCTAATATACATACATACCCACATACACGTAACCTAACATACATACATTTTTTTATAATGTTAAATGTATTGTTTGAGACTGTCTGATGATCCAAGATCAATGGCTAAAGTTTAATTTCGGCCCCAATTTCTTGAAGGAAACAGAGTTATCCAGGAAGTCACTGGAATGTTGACACGTATCAAATTAGGGTTGTCAACTTGTTTGTAGACTACAGTGTACACATGTTGGTATCGATAATCACGGTCCTATAGTGCAACTTTTAACTCTTAACTCAGTAAGAAATAAATGCCTTGTTAGTGACAAGTGACATTCTTTAACTTGTCACGCACCACTTCCAAATTCGTACAGACGATATAACTGATTTCTGACATTTTTGCAATTATGGGAAAGATTTACTGCCAGATATGAAAGATTAAGGACAAAATTTAAATTTCTCACACGCATGCATTTAGGGGAAAGATTTACATGAAATATTTAGAGGCATATTAAGGACAATGGATTTAATACCATTAAAGAAAGAATAATTTATTGCTAAGTAACAATCAAGGATTCAAGGGCTATTTATAGATGATCTAGCTTCTTTATTCCTTGATTCATCTTTGCTAGATAAATTTTTTGTTTAGGTCATTAGTCTACACTCTGTAAATTATTTTTTTTTAAGGTTTTTGAAGTTTTAGATGGACACTCCAATTAGGCTTAGATGCACATCTGAGGAGGCCCAGAAGACCTTTTTGGGTTCCTTTTCAGATGAAACCTTACAATTAATTTGTAAGGAGGGTGGGCCTTTTGTAATAGAGGTTGTTAAAATGGTGTTGGGAAAAGAGTTTTTGCACAATGAAGATAGGCACCAGGTCAACATGGACATTATGTCCCATTTTTTGGTATCTCTTCTCAACGTCGGAGGAGAGAAGGTGGACATGTTAATGTTGCTGAGGAGGGTTTTTAAAGAAGAATGTTGGGGGGACAACGTTCATGTTGTCACATTCATAGAAATAGGGGTGGGGATCCCTTGGACAAGTGAAATACCCAAGCTTCTCCTCCCAGGCCAGAATGTGGCCATGCAACCTTTTCTGGTCGGCTTGAATGCTAGATAGTATAAGCACCATAGGAAATGGTCACTGATTTCTAGGGATTTTCTTCATAAGTGGTGTTGGTCCCTTTTATTTCTACTTGCAGATTTAAAATATGATTGACAAACAAATGTCTCTGACTCTTGTAACCCACTCCAAATCTGACAAGAAAAAGGGCCAATTAACAAGGACTAGGATATTAGTCCTCCTACACTTTGAGCCTTAATGCTCAGGTGGGTGTACCTTGGATTCACTTCTTAAAGGAATCAGTAAATATTAAGCATTGATGTCCTTGGCACATTGATTAAAATATTTTATCATTTATAAGTTGATTGATGATGAAGAACTACTTCTTGAGAACAGATCAGTGTCTTATCCTAGGGCATAGAGTCAAATACAACATACATCAACAAAAAAACTTAACTCAAACACACCCAAATCCAGAATAAGTGATTTGTCTATTATTCCTCTCACTCTCACATTCAAACATCAAATTCTCATAAGAACTATGAATTCTCTGAATCTATCCTTAAGAATTTAATCCTTCCTTGAAGGAACTCAAGAACAACTTCACAATTTACTTTGTAAACCATATATTAACTTTCTTTGTAACATTAACATATAAGAATTCAAGATTAGACAAGAAGACATTCGTAAATCTGAGATGGAATTCAAGTGTATTCTCATTAAAATTTTCAATATCAGTACATTGAAAATGACAAAATGCTAGAACTAAACCCTAGATCCAAGCTCTCTCTATTCAATTACCAATTTTACCATCCTTTGAAAAATACAAGTTGTTATATGTAGTCACTAGTCATCTTGGGATTCTTGAAAATTAGGATGCAACAAGCTATGGATGACTAGGATAGGGTTAGGGTTTCAACAACCACACCAACTAGATTCAATTGAGAAATTACTGCAGAAAAGACATGCTAGGCAATCTAGAGCAAGTAGGTCCAAATTGATCATCATTTATGGCCAAAATCCTGACTAGTACATTAGAGACTGGAAATTACATCATTTTAGTTCCCTGTTTACTTCACCTGCATAATAAATTGACTGATTATTTCACCCATTTTTCCACGGCATGGACACCCTCTACAGACAAGCATCACTGCTGGACCATATTGTGATAGTGGACAAGATCAAAATGAGTAGATCGATCGCCCATGCATTTAATAACTAGTCCTTTACTTTTAGAAAACCCATAAATGATTCAAATCTCTAGCAACAATGGTCAATCAATCAAGTTTAAAACATGGTCATCAATCTCTATCCTTTCCCAGAACATCGGATGGTTTTCAAAAAATTGACAACAGTCACTTAAACTTTTAAAATTATCTAGCCACATCATCATCATTTGGCAACCAATCAGAAATGAGCACATCAGCAACACCTTGCAATGGACCCATCTTAACCTCGGCAAGCTTCCCTTAATTCATCCTTTTCCTAGAAATCATGCAATTGAAGACTTCACTTGATCATTGAACCCTTTGCTTAACGTGAGCTTTCTCTAGAGATTGGGTGACAAAGGCATTCACATAATCTCTTGAATTTTATTTAGCTCATGTTTTGATCGAGAGATCACACGACCACCATCTGATCAAAACTACATCCACGGTTCACACTCAATCTCCAAGCCTTTTAACGTAACTCAACTTTATCTAGCAATCTAGTGACTGAAGACTTCTCCCAATCGCTAAATGTTTGACTTAACTCATGTTTGGTTTAGAGAACACATGACTGAAGACATTCATTAGGTAGCTCAATCTTTTCTTAACTCTAGGTTAGATCCTGAGAATAAGTGCCAGCCATTGATCTTGATATGAATCGACGGTTATCGCTCATTCACCGAATGTTTGAAGACTTAGCCGCTTCATTGTGTGACTTGGAGATAACAGTGTTCATTGAATTGCTAAATGCTAAGGCACTAACCACTAGAATTAGGAGATGATGTGAATACTCAGTCACGCAATTGTTGAATCTATGACTTAACCACTGCACCCAGACTTGATGCTAACCTTAACTTAACCCAGGCCATCTAGAGATCATGCGACTAAAGAAAGTCTCGTAACTGTATACCAGAAATAGTATCTTCATAGAATTAGTATTGACAATAAATGAAATAGTAACTAAATAAACCATAATAAAGCAATCTATTTAAGCTAGAAATTGACAATCAAGCATCCTATGGTTATCTAACTAAGAATGTTAATGCAAAGCTCTCAGCAAGCTTCCATTATTGACAGTCCTCGAATGAGAAAGATAAATGATTAAAGCTAAAGCTAATTACTCAATTCCAATTTGAAAGCTAAATTAAATCTAAATTTCCTTTCTAAGCTCAAATTGCAAGAGGTTCAATGCAATTCTCAGATGTGTGGTTATGAATTATGATTGATTTTGGTCTTCCTTTTATATATTTATGCAAGGGTAGGGGGTGTAGTTGTGTTGATCATGATTAAGCTTGAGTTGAGTCTTTGGTTCCACCCTTTGAAGACAATGCAAAGATTATGTCCTCAAAGCTTGGGACAAGTAGACAAGATGAATGGACAAGATGCTCAACACTTTGAGTGATTGAGATTGAATTTTCTTGATCTATGTAAATGCCTTTCCTCAAATGCTATTGGTTGATTTAATTTCCTCCCCTTTTGGGTTGTTGAGAGAAATTAGGATTTATTGATTGATTTAATTCATTTTTTTAGCCATGTACCCCTTGAATGGGTTGAATTTGATTTAATCCAAAAATATACAATTAAATTATTTAATTGCACTTTGATTTGATTGCATTTGATTAAAACACTCTCAATTTTGATTTATCTCAAATTAAAACTTGATTTTAATTTTGATTGGCTAATTATGCATTGTGATTCAATTACTTCAATTTTGTCCTGGATTTTCTTTGATTTGACTTGATTTATCATTTAATTGTCTTTATCCATTTTTAGGTGATTAAAAATGTCGCTCTTTAAGTTGACGTGCGAAGCATGTCAATTCAAAGAATACTTTGATCTTGCTTGATGAAAGGTCCTGATTCTGTCGATGGTCAATCTTTGATGTTCGATATGAGATGTGGATTATGATGCTAGGATATTTTTTATGATCAATATGATGTTAGATTTCCTAATATGGTATCTGATTTGATTTGATTTGATGTGTGATGCCCCTTTTGATTGATTAGTGAAAAATTTCCTGATAAAAGATTACGCTTGGATTTTCTTATGCTAATGATGATATGATTGCATGCCCCCTCAGGAAATGAATCAAAATGATTTTGGATGATTTTGTTGAGAATGGGAAATTTTGATTTGTTTCCTGATATAGAAATTTGGAAATGCCCCAATCATTTGAGAATTTGATGAGAAAATATTTGATTGATAAGAAGAGATAAGTTGATGATGGTTTTGTATTGTTTGATGTCAGTCAGAATCACTTGGTTGATGTTGATGTCAATCTGATAGGATAATTTGATGGGTTTATATTTCTCTCTAAATCTAGAGAGACAAAATAATGATTTTCCTTCCTCATGATATAAAGTTAGGAGATTTGATGCACTCAAGATGATAAAATGTATGATAGGATAACTTTATTGATGTTAGATGATCACTTGGATGATTTGATTGATTGATATTTGATACATGATATGATTAGATATTTTTGATGATATGGGGTTGATTGGATTTCTTCATGATGCAAAATAGGGATTGATAGAAGAGAAGGTGATGAACAAGATTATGTTTCCCCTATTTGATTAGCATGATTGATTTTTGATGATATCCTTGATGAAGCATGAATCATTTTATGGACCATGATTTGCATGTACTTTTATCTTGATGATGTTGATGTACCTTTGATGATCATATTGAGCATGATTTTTTATTATGGATACTTCAAGCATTGATTATGTTGATCAGGACTTTGATTATACATTGATGGACATTTGATGATGTATATTTCCTTGATTTATTCTGCTATAGACATTGATGATATCATTGATTATTTGATGTATCTTGATTTGGTCTTTTGATGATGATAACTCCACTCCCTTTAGCTTTCTCTTTTTCAAATTTGTTTTCAAGCTAAGAAAGGAAAATACCTTAAATGCATTTAATCTAGGATGTATGCAGCTAACTGTCACTATTCAGGATTAGGAAGCTTATTTTCATCATCAAGCTTTTGGAACATGAAATTGGTACAACCCTCACCGGTTCAACCATGATGATATGAATACCTCTTTCCTTGGATTTTAACAATTTCAAGTAAACAGACAAAGAATTGATTCCTTTCATATACAAATGTCCTTGATGATTCTTTGATGATCATGTCATTATATGGATTCACATACTGCTATGAATCAACATGGCAAGCACTCAAGCAAAAATCAAGAAAATATCATGTCTTCATCATCACTCATCTAGTCCAAGACTTCATCGATTTGCTAAAAAGGCATGGTTCCAAAAATTTAGTAACACTTTGAACTTTTTTTGCTTTTGTTTGTAGATCCATATTTCAAAAACTTCATCCACTTTGATCCTTAGTTATGTTTAAACCTTTTAGATTTTAATCTGATTTGTTGCTTTGAATATTTTCTATTTGATTAAGCATTTTAGATTTTGATTTGATTTGTCAAATGTTGTTTAGATCAAGTGTTTGGATGTTTGAAATGTGATATTAATCAATAAGTTCAAGTGTAGCAATTTTTCAATTTTGATGCGATGATTTTGAGCCAACTTGTGTCTATTTTGATAAGCTCATTGAACTTAGATTGGGACCCCTGGTTTGATTTAGCAAAGATCATGCTTTGTTGGGAATGTTAGAGTAGTCATATTATAGCTAATAATTAATTTATTTAATTATTAGTCTATTATTCTCTTCACTTAAGTTAGACTTAGGCATCTCATTATTCTTTAGGGTTTTCACCTTTAGGGTTTTGGTATCCTTTTATAAGGATTCCCTCTTTGTATTTCATTATTTCACTTATTGGATCATAATAGCATTTTCTCTTTGCATGTCCATAAGATGTCTCTGGCTTTTTGGCCTCCATGATTTTTCTTGCTTCTGTGCTTTGCTTCTTCCATGTGACAGGGTTATGCATGTAAGTGTTCTTGGGAGATTAGTTTTTCACCTAATCTAACATGGTATCAGAGCCATCTTGCTGCTCGCTGTTCGTGTTTTGTTGAAGTGTTTTAGAAGCAGGAGGTTTTCAAGGGTTTCAGGATTTTTTTTGTGGATCTGGGGGGGAGCCAAAATTTGGCTCACCTTGGGCAAAAACGGACACCACCATTGTGTCTGGAAGGCCCAAGAACCCCTAAATCCATATAAAACTTGTCCATTTTGGACACAGTGGCATTTGAGGCAAAAAAATTTTGCATACCAGGGCCGTACGGCCCTGGCACGCACTCCGAGACGACGATTTTCAAAAAAATTAATTAAAATTTTTTTAAGGGGCGGCCTCCCGGGCGCCACCCAGCAGCAACCCGGGCGCCACCCCGCGGCCTCCGCCGAGCCGCTTGCAGCTGCAAGCCACCGGGCTCCCTCCGCTCCGCTAGTCTGCGGCCTCTGCCGCTCCCGGCCCCGCCACCCGCGCCCGCGCCCTCCGCTCCGCCGGCCCGCCCACCGCCGGCACCAGCACCAGCCCCTAGTCCCCCACATGACCCGGGGTTTCCTGATTCAGCCCCCAGGCCCTCTGCTGACGTCAGCATGACGTCAGCGGACATGCTTTTTAATTTTTTTAAAAAAATTTGCATGTTTTTTTAGGGCTCTATTTTTAAGGGTAATTGGGCCTTTTTTTTGCCATATCTTCTTCATCTGGAGGCGTATTTGGGAGTTTTTTATATCATCGGAAAGCTCTTTCCGAGATGAATGCAATTATGGAGGTTTCTTTTCAAGTTTGTTGCCTCATTTTTCGTACCATGCCTTCGAAGGTAGGACTACTTTTTTGCCTTCCTGGAGCACCTGATGCTTTTTTTGGCATAACTTGCTCATACGGAGGAGTTAGTGGGCGAATGAGACATCATCGGAAAGATGATTTTGAGACGGTCATTTTATATGGATGCTTTTTTCTAGATTCTTCTTCCATTTTTCGCACCAGGCTGTTGAATTTAGAGGTTTTCTTTTTCAGGTGCCTGCCAGTGCACCTGTCACTGTTTTTGCCGTAACTTGAGCATACGATGGCGTTTTTTGCCAAACGAGATATCGACGGAAAGCTGGTTCTGAGACCTTTCTATTTTTTTCAGTTTGGTTGTTTGATTTTTCCGTTTGCAGGGGTTTTCTGCCAGTCAAAGTCACGGGTACTTTTTGCATTCCGGACACTATATCTCTCACATCCGGGCTCAGTTTTCAGCAAACTTGGTATTTTCGGAAAGCTGGTTCAGTGTGCTATTCAGTGGCAGAGGTTATTTTTCCAGATTCTACTCCAGGTTTTCACTCCTCCGCGTTTGGCCATTTATGCCCTCTGGTGGAGTGCTTGGTTCTACAGGTCCGGGGATCTCTTCTTCTGAGTTCATAGCTCACTCTTCTTTCTGTCTTTTGAGCATTGTATGCTTCTCTTCTGTTGCATTCTTTTTTCTGTAAACGCACTGAGATAAAGTGCCTGCTTTTGCATTTTGGGATCTTGAACACTATGTGTTTGTTTGTATACGCACTCAGTTATAAAGTGCCATGGGGGGATTCTGATGCATTTGCCACTATAGGCGCATCCACTCTTGTCAAGTGAGCGTACCTTCCATGACATTAGCCCATGTAAACTGTGTCTATGACACCGCCCTTTATCCTATGCTTGTACCTTCTTTTGCACATAGGTGTTCCTATTTCTTCTTCTTGCAGATGTTTCTGGCATTGCATTTCAGTGTTCCTGTCACCCCGTTCAGCATTATGGGGGGGTTCACCTGTTGGCTCTATTGCTTCCTTGGTTCGGTTGAGTGATCTACGTATTCAGTTTTTGTTCCTATGTACTAGGCGGATGCAGTGGCTAGGCACCTATGCATTTCGGTGAGATGGATCATCTACTATATAGACACTCATTCATTCCTATTTTGGAGGTCACCTCTTTGATTGATCAGCTCTTCAGACTTTGTCTTCTCTACCTGGTCATGCACTATTTCAGTGGGGGTTCCAGCAGTATTCTTCTGACAGTGTTTGCAGCTTCATGCTTCGGAGATGCTTCATGCTCTTTCTTGTTCCTTTCTTTGGGACATTCCCTAGATTGGAGGCTTTGTTTCCTTCATCTAGTTTATTTCTTGTACTTGGGTACCTGATCAGGCCTTGTTGCCGAGACCCATAGCTCTTTCATGCATTTTTGTTTTCATGCATCTTTTAGTCCTTAGTTGTTTAGCTTCTCCCTAAGTTACACTTAAGGGGGGGTGTTAGAGTAGTCATATTATAGCTAATAATTAATTTATTTAATTATTAGTCTATTATTCTCTTCACTTAAGTTAGACTTAGGCATCTCATTATTCTTTAGGGTTTTCACCTTTAGGGTTTTGGTATCCTTTTATAAGGATTCCCTCTTTGTATTTCATTATTTCACTTATTGGATCATAATAGCATTTTCTCTTTGCATGTCCATAAGATGTCTCTGGCTTTTTGGCCTCCATGATTTTTCTTGCTTCTGTGCTTTGCTTCTTCCATGTGACAGGGTTATGCATGCAAGTGTTCTTGGGAGATTAGTTTTTCACCTAATCTAACAGGGAAATGCAACTTTTGGGAGTTTTTTTTTTAAGATTTATAATTTTTAGATATTTTGATGTTTTTGGATTTTTAGATATTTTGATATTTTGATATTTTTGGATTTTTAAGATTTTTGATGTTTTTGGATTTTTTAAAATTTTTTATGTTTTTGGATTTTTAAAGATCACTAGTTCTCAAGCAAGATCACATTGATTTTCCCCAATGTCTAGCAAGGTATAGGACATGAAACATGGATTTGCAAACTGACGATTCACCAATGAATAGGCAATGATGGATGAAGCAAGTGTGTTACCCATAGGACCATCTCCTCAAGATTATCCAAGCTAGGGAAAAATAATATCTCAATATAGGCTAATGATGTGGTGTTGGATAGCATATGGAATAATGACATGGTGTCATGACAATGGTCCAAAGGAGTGGAAATATCAAGAGACTTTTTCTAACATTTTTTTCATTTCTTTTATTTTTCAATTGGATCAAGATCAAGGGATCAATGTGGATAGGTTTACACAATCATGATAAAGGGGTGATGGAAGCTATGAGTGACAGTTTGGGATTATGTGAAGGCTTCTTAGAAATAATGAAGATGGATTTAGGATAAGCAAGATCATGATAAGGTAGCGTGAATGCAACAAGTGAATAGGATAACTCATGTCAAGATACTTAATGCTCATGGATATGTTCAACCTTGTCAAGATCAAAGGTGAAAGATGGAGTACAGATGTAAGTGAGATAAATGGTAGAAGGATGGAAGATACGATGGATGGAACTTGCCCCCAAGTATAGAGTACAAGAGAGAGGAATTACGCATGATGTCTATTTGCTAGGTTTTCATCATGGTACTTGTCCAGGATGCCACAAGAAGTGGTTTTCACCATAGGATGGATTTTTTTTTTCTTTTTTCAATTTTTTCTTTTTGGATGGACTCAAGTCTCATGCTCTTTGTATACTCCTTGATAAGATATGATATGATGTGCCAAGGCCACTGAAAGGTATGCTCAAAGATGTTGATAGGGTGATGGAAAGGTGATATGGTGGATAAGGTAGAGGGTGGCTAAAGATTTATGCAATGGATTGGATAATGGAAATAGAAGGATAATGAATGAGAGGCTAATAAGTCTTTCCATGTGTGGCCATGAAAAAGTGAATGGAAGGATAATGAATAGGAGGATAAGAAGTATTATGAAGATCAACATTGATACACACCTTGAAGGGTAGTGGAATAATGGAGGAAAAATGGGTGAAATAGCTTGGGATTTTGATGCAAGAGAGGATACGGATCTTGGGACACAAGGACTCAAAATGGATGGATGAGATGGAATGTGTTTGGAAGAATGTAGAGTGGAAGCCTTTGGAAGCTTGAATGTTAACTTTTATTTCTCTTTTGTGTGTAAGTCCTTCAAAAATGACTTAGGAATCCACACTTTCTTTGATTTGTCTTTCCTTTTGGATGCTTTAGAATGCATTTCTTCTATGAGGGATTTAGGAACCCACATTTTCTTTTTTCTTGATGGACCTTTGTGGTCTCTTGAATATTTCTTTTTTTCTTTCATGCACATGTCGATTAGATGGGACATGGTGATCTTCATACATAAGTAGATTCTTGGATTTTTTATTTTTATGTTGTACATCCAAACTGCTTCTAAAAGACTTGGGATTGGTGGATGAATAAGGTTGATATGGCTGGTTCATATGGATGATCTGATATGGAGGATTGACATGGATAGGTGCTTTGTTTCTCAAGTATGTATGTCTTTTTCAATCTTGATACATGGTAAGGTAAGGGGATGGTGGGATAGGGATGGTAGGAAAGGTTGATGGAGGGATATAGGGACCCAATATAGATGGAAGATATGCAAGTTTAAACTTTGGAATATAGGGATAAAGGATGGATTTGGAAGATGTATAAGGAATATGATTATGCACAAATGGAGGTAAATGGGATGTGGGAGGGATATCAACATCTTTATTTTGAGTTTCATGGCCAAGGATTTCATCTTTTGGATTTATCTTTGTACCAATAGGCTTATATGTAGCTTTGATAGGAGTGACTTTGATATGAGCAGTTGAAGCTTGAGATAGATATGGAGGCTTATGAAAAGTGGATGTTGGGGTACTTTGATCTTGACAAGGATCTTTTGATAGCCTGGGAAGGATACTTTTCTTTTCATTTTCCATAAGTTCATTAGAGATGGAAGGAATACTTTGATCTTGCTTAGGAGATGGGTATGATATAGGAGGTGAAGGAATATGGGGTGTTTGAGATGGAAGTATATCTTCTTGAAAGAAATGGAAGGGTGTGAAGGGGTCATCATGGGATTCTTGAGATGTGGGACTTTGGTCAAATATAGGATAAGGAGGGATATTATATTGATCTTGATCCTTCATAAGACTTGTTTCTTTGCACTTTTGATTAGTCTCTTGACATGGAGCCACTTCTAAGGAAAATGTAGGATTTTGGATCTGCACGAGGTATTCGTGAAGGGATGACGGATGTTCATTTGAAATAGGTACAATAGGCATTGTAGCACATGAAGGCTTGGAGTCTATAACCTTTGAAGCATGAAAGAAGTTGTAGCAAGATGTAGGTTAGCTTGGATCTCTTTTAGAGGTAGCCCTTGAGGGTATACATAGTCATTATGAAAACTTTTTGGATCTTTTTTTGATGGAGGAATATTGGATAGCTTTTCTTCTATATAAAATGGAGTCATGGTGGAATAGGTGAAAGCTATAAGAGGAGCACTACTAGACATGTGTTCATAAGTTTGATCTTGCTTGAGAGTAGTATCTTCATTAGATGATTCATTAGGATTTTCAATTTCAATTATGTTATCATCAATAAGATTTTGGATTTTATGTTTCAACTCCATGCAATATGAAGTTTCATGCTCATTATGTCTATGATAGGCACAATAGTCTCTCAAAAAGATAAAACCACATGAAGTGATTTGAGGCAACGTGATGAGATCATTTTAAAGAAGTTTTTCCAAAGTTGATTCATATGAATTTCCCAAAGGAGTGAACGTTCTATCCCAAGGATATTTGGATGTATTTGTGTTTCTCAAAAGAGTTGTCATATGATGAATACTATTGAGATGGGACTAATTCCTCTTGATTTCCTTGATCAAAGATGAGATTCTCTTGATATTTTGAAATAGGTTCTTCATCAAATATTGGTTTATCATTAGGATATTCTTGATGAAACATAGGGTTTTCATGATATTCTTTTTGATCAAATTTTGAATTATCAAAGATATGATGTTCATAATGTTTTTCTTTATCATAGAAGTAAGGAAACAATGTTCTTAATGAGAATTGGTTGGATAATGTTTCCATTTCTTTTTTCATTTGTGAATAGAATATTCTCTTGAATTTTTATTGTTATTGATTTTTGGATCTTAATGAATGTTTTATTTTTGTAATCAAAGATCTTCAAGAACAACACAATGATTTTATCAACTATCACAAGAAATTCTTCCAAGCAATCTACCTAAGGTCAAATTTGGCTTTTAAATTGGCTCTAATGAGGTAGGCTTGCTAATTTATCAAGGATTTAGTATGGATTCCATTCAAAATGGATCTTAAACTTTCATCCCCCAAGTATGTTAAGAGGCTTCCCACCACCGGTAAGTTGGAATTTTGCACAATTCGTGAGGACTACTCGAGGAAGTTCAAAAATTTAAAATCCTTTTGACACACACCCCATTAAGGATGTATGCATTTTGTTTTATAGTGGGTTGGATTCTCGTAGAAAAAGTAAGTGTATCCCACTTTGGGCTGTCCCTCTCACTGGCCCTTTTAAGGAAAATCTTGGGATGTGAGCCCAACTAAAGTTCTAGCATGGTATTCTATGTAGGACATTATTTTTTGTTTCTTTTTTGCATGCAAAAAAGAAAAAAAAAATGTTTTAGCACTTTTTAACAAACATACTTAACAAGGTTCAATTTCCAACCCACTAACTAATGAGAATCGAGTATTGCTACTCTTTTCTACAAACAAGGGATTTTTCAATTAAGTGTTTGGTTTATTCCTTTAAGCTATCCAAATTACTAGATTTTGAAAGGACAAAGCCACAATTTAAGCACGCAAATCACCAATTTTTAAGGCTTACCTTTCCTTGTAGCTAACAAAATTTAGGGGCTTTTTGAGTTATCTCCATGATTTTATGCTTACCTTGGCTATAGTTCCTTTCCAATGTGCTTTTTTTCTCCAACAAGTTAGTCAACAAATCCAACCAAAGTGAAGAAACCAAAGATAAATTTGAAGAAACAAAGACAAACTGAATTTTAAGCCTTACTTGTCAAAGCTTTGCCTTCTCTGTTGAATCTACTCTCTGGATTTTTTTGCTTTTCTGTGGTCAGACATCCTGCAGAGTTATGAAAATCATTTTACCACAGTCAGATAATGAAAATGTACAGTTTATGCAAAGCACTGTCGTAATGTTTAAAAGCGCTATTTTACTACGTACAAGCACTACTAATCTTATTAAAAGTGTTGTTTAAACTCTTTCAGAAAACTTAAAAGCACACAATTAACTAATAAAAGTGTTGTAGAATTTATCAAAGGCGGTAAAAATGAGGTAAAAGCACTCAGTAAATTAGTAAAAGCGCTCAGTAGTCAGGGAAAACGTGTTGTCGATCCGTGCAAAGGCACTGTAAGAATGATAGATAGAAAATAGAAAGATCAAAAGCGTCATGGATCAGTGCAAAGGCACACAACTTTATCACAAAAGCACTAAAATAGTGCTTGAAAGCATTGTTTTACCGTGCAAAAGTGTTGTTTCTTGAAAAACCTAAGAGTTAAACATGTGCAAATTTGATAAAAAAGAGATAATTCTAAGCGTTTAGTAAAGTGAAGCATTCTGCCCCATGGTGGGCGCCATTTTGTATACCAGAAATAGTATCTTCATAGAATTAGTATTGACAATAAATAAAATAGTAGCTAAATAAACCACAATAAAGAAATCTATTTAAGCTATAAATTGATAGTTAAGCATCCTATGGTTCTCTAACTAAGGATGTTAATGCAAAGCTCTCAGCAAGCTTCCATTAATGACAATCCTAGAATGAGAAAGATAAATGATTAAAGCTAAAGCTAATTGTTCAATTCCAATTTGAAAGCTAAATTAAAATCTAAATTGCCTTTATAAGCTCAAATTGCAAGAGGTTCAATGCAATTCTCAAATGTGTGGTTATGAATTATGATTGATTTTGGTCTTCCTTTTATAGATTTATGCAAGGGTAGGGGTGTAGTTGTGTTGATCATGATTAAGCTTGAGTTGAGTCTTTGGTTGCACCCTTTGAAGAAAATGCAAAAATTATGTCCTCGAAGCTTGGGACAAGTAGATAAGATGAATGGACAAGATGCTCTTTCACTTTGAGTGACTGAGATTGAATTTGGCTTGATTCATGTGAATGCCTTTCCTCAAATCCTATTGGTTGATTTAATTTCCTCCCCTTTTGGGTTGTTGAGAGAAATAGGATTTATTAATTGATTTAATTTATTTGTTTAGCCATGTACCCCTTGAATGGGTTGAATTTGATTTAATCCAAAACTTTACAATTAAATTATTTAATTGTACTTTGATTTGATTGCATTTGATTAAAACACTCTCAATTTTGATTTATCTCGAATTAAAATTTGATTTTAATTTTGATTGGCTAATTATGCATTGTGATTCAATTACTTCAATTTTGTCCTGGATTTTCTTTGATTTGACTTGATTTATCATTTAATTGTCTTTGTCAATTTTTAGGTAATTACAGTAACCTCATAACATTTGTCTTGACTAGGGTTACATTTAGAGAACACGTGAATGCCTTAATCTCTAGATTGTTGGATGCATGGCTAACCCTAGGTTTGTTCAAGAAATTAAATGACAGTCGTTGATCCCTCTTATCATCTATGGTCCTCACATAATCGCTAAATGTTTCTTACCTTAGCTATTTCATTACGAGAACACGTGCCAACCATTGATCAAAGTCAACATCGAAGGTCCCTATTCAATCTCTGAGTGACAACACACTTGACCGCATCATTTGGAGATTCAGTGACCGAAGGAAACTAAACCGCTTGCCAGGTCATTGAATGTTAGGGCACTAACTGCCAGAATCAAGAGATCACATGAACACTTCAATCACCAAATTGCTGAATAGAAACTTAATTGTCTAGGCTTAGAAAATAAAACTTAAGTGGCCCGAAAAAGGTAAAGAAGAAATCACTACTACAGTTGGGGCCAAATTTTGACAGAAACTTCTGACAAATGATTTTTTTTTATGAATTTGGTGTTTTTTTTGTAATAGGCCCCGATGATGTTGGTATTCCAATGAGTTCTAAATAGACCATCAGAATTCTGATAGTTTCAGGGTATAGATGAAAAAAAAAGTGAAACGACCAAATAATTTTTATTTCAATTGCATATAGAAAAGGAGCGGGAGAAAATGAGCCAAAGCTAAGCATAAGAGAAGGTATGTGATTTCTTCATCTTTTGAGCCTCTGGCATTATATTCGACCACAAATTTCAAATGCATTACATTTTATTTGATCATGAATGCTCTCTGAAATGACTGCATTCTACTGGTGTCGTGCTCTAGCTAGTGCTTTATCTCTATTATTTGATGTTATTGGTGCTTGTGCTCAAGGATATCGATTCACTATTTTGAAATGTTTGGATTCATGTTTGTTGATATTACTGGCACGTTTAATGACACCATTGTATATTGCTGAGATGCTCACTAAAATGACCACATTCTATTGGTGTCATGCCCTAGCCCATGCTTTAACTTCATTATTTGATGTTATTGGTTATCAAATGTTTTTGAAATGTTGACTGTGGTTATCAAATGGACAACCCGTGAGCTTCTAGCTAGGAACCATTTGTATTGATAGCTTAGAGCATCAAATTTATTGTATCATTGATAGTTGAAACTTTGTTAAAAGGAAATAGGACAAAGAATGATTTTGATTTATTTTCTCTATTTTGATCCCTAAGTGGCTTACAACCCTAGAGAAGTATATGCAGATTTACGGATGCAGTTGTAGGATACATAGAAACTATTAATTCACAAGAAATCCATGCATCCAATTTGACTAGAAATTAATACAAAGAAATAGGGTCCTCCAATGGCCCAATCTTCTGGACCTTGACTGTCCCCTCAACCATTGACCCTTCAAAAATGGGTTATCATGCAATCAGTGAGTGATCCTTCATTCTCATGGTCTTCCCTACATCCAAACATATTGGAAATACACAATACAATGATAACAAGTCTTTCAAAATCCCCCTTCCCTCAAGGAACACTATCAACCATCCCTAAATAGCTCTCTACTATCACTCCATCCTGTGATGACCATAGTGATGAGTAAAAGTCTACCACTTCCTTGTTGATTGCATTGGATTCCACAACTTGTTGACCAACTTCAGTCTTTATTGAAGCTATTCTATTAATTAATGGCCTTTCCTTGACCGAACTATGGAAAAATATTATATTGTAGTCCTCATCTTTCAACCAATTCTCTCTAGATTTTTGGTGTCAATATATTTTTTCTCTGGCTAGAATTTCCTTATATTATTGTTACAAGTCCTTTTCAGTTAAGAAATCAATTTTATCCATACCTTCCTGAATCACCTTATTTTTTAAAACCTCTAGTTGCTCGTCCAATGTTTTTTTCCACAAATATATCCTTGAAATGAATTTGGTTCCAACACTTTTGCTTATTCTTGATATACTATAATTTTTTGAACAATTGAAACCCCATATTTCCTTAAATAACAAGTACAATCTTCCAATATTTTTCCACCATTTTCCAAAATAATTCTTCTCTTAGCCACATTTTCTCCATCTTCAAAAAGCATCAAATCGGTACCAAATCCTTCTACAAAACTAAAGCATCTAGAAAGTGATTCAACTTGGTCATGGGAAGTATTTTTGCCTCAAAGATCAAGGGGAGGGATCCCCATTCTCTTTCTATAAAAAATGGTACAATCTCTCTGTGATGTGTGAGAATCCATGTCTCCTATTCATCCATGTAAATGCCCCATTCTTGGTTTTAACTTCCCATAATCCATTTTTGCTGACAAAGATCTAAAAATCAAATTGGATCCTGCTCATAGTCCCCTTGCTCCCTTTCTTATCAGCCATATCCAATGTTTCATTGAAGTCACAGCCAAGAATGAAGGTCATCTTACCCATACCATTCATGGATTCTAAAATGTTGTTCCAAACTTCCTTCTTCTCTTCTATTATAATCAGACCATAAACATTAAACAAAAACACTAAGATATGAAAGTGCATTGCAACCCCTAAAATTCCATGTTTTGTCTCAAAATACTTTTTGATTAAACGTCTCTAGTTAGGGGCATTGTAACCCCTAAAATTCCATGTTATGAGCTTCATTTCTTTCCAAGAGAGAACAATTCTCTCCCAGATCTTAACTTTCTCTGGTCTTTTCTATTCTCAACATATTCCAATAAGCACTGAATAATCTTCCTCCCTCATGTCCTCTTTCCTCCCGTATTTATCTTTTTGGACTTAGATTTATTTTTCTTGATTGTTCTATTTTCCAAAATTCCTTCCCCATATCTCAAGACAAATTCATCTTATGCCCCTCCCTGATTAAGACCCCCCTCATCCTAAACATGGTCTTCATCACCTATAGTCTCAATTTCACAGATAGGGGACATGTAAATATCTTTAAATACTTCTTCTACCACAATGCCACCCTTCAAATTATGAAACTATGTAAACCACTTTTAGTAATAAAAAATGTAAATTTCATGTATATTGCTAGTCTCTGCCATAGGGGTACTATCTAAGGGTTCATTGAAAAAATGATCCTTTGAATGGTTACTATTAATATGAATGATTTGATATAGCATATTACTCATTTTACTTGAAGTTTGGAATAGCTTGTGCAAGGGTGAAAGTACTTTTGATCATTTTGGTCGTGATTGTTCCTGTACACAGTTAGGAAATGTAACTGTCTAATGATTATATGTAATTTTGAATGGATTAAATGGTTTATTCTTGGTAGAAGTGAATGGAAGGAATAGTGTTGGTGTTAGGTTTCATTTATTATTGAATTGAATGGTTTCCAAGATGTGTTGAGGAGTTTTCTCCTTGTTTAATGTTAAATGTTCCTTCACAATCCACTCATACAATAGTGAAATTCTATGTGATTGAAAATTTCTATTTTTTCCATTTGATAACCATAGTCAACATTTCAAAATAGTGAATCATCCTTGAGAACAAGCACCAATAACATCAAATAATAGAGATAAAGCATGGGCTAGGGCACAATACTAGTAGATTAAAACTGAACTAGTGGAATGTTTACAACAAAGAAATAGAATGATAACAATATGCTGAAAATTCTATTTTGTTTAATACACGCCAAAGGACTAGTCCCAACAATTCTTAAACATACTTTATCTGATATGATGAATTATTAATAAAGGTCTAATTCTGTACACTGTTAGCACGAAGGAAGATTTGACCTAGCCAAATCTTCCTTGTACCACACAAAAAAGTGTGTGATAACTATGTCTACTCCAACCTTAATTGTTTAAGAATTCATCATATCAGATAAAGTATGTTTTAGAATTGTTGGGAGTTCTATTACACCTTTGTTGTAAACTTGCTATTGGTTCAATTTTGTAAATTTGTTTTTTGTGTTAAATGCATTTAAATGGAACATTAAGCATAGTAATAATATGCTTAATCAAATAGTAATTGGCAGATTAAATGCAGATAACACCTTTATCAGTTTAGCATGTTATTATAAGATAATAAAGAAGACCTGCTATTTGTCAAACAAATCTTAATTGTTAGACATACTTTATCTGATATGATGAATTCTTAAACAGTTAAGGTTGGAGGAGACATAGTTATCACACAGTTTTTTATGCGGTACAAGGAAGATTTGGTTGATTAAGAGTGAGGCCTTCTTTATAATCTCATGAGTTTTGTACTACACATGAAATGTATTGTGAGTTTGAAGAGAGTTAAAGGTTTATAATTGAAATCAGTGATCTTAAAGGTGTTAAAGTCTTGTTTTGGTTTTCCTTTCCACTATGAAATAAGGAATAGTTTTCAAACATTCATATTCACTTATTGAATGCTTTTGAGACTAGTGGTTTGACTATCCATGCATTACCAGTGGCTGAGATTCATTAAAGGATACAAAACCCTTCATTTTGGGTTATTGTGTGTGGATTCAAATGTAGGTTTGATTTGGTTAATATTTAGAAGAGATCAATAAAGTATTTAAAGACAATCTTACATGTTTGGAGAGGTTTGAGAGGCACTTATCATGACTTTACCCTCACAAACAGTGGCATAGACTAGTTTTACTAAGTTTCTTTTCTCTATTTTGAGGTTCTCATTGCCAAAGTGACCAAATACTATGTTAGGCTGATAAAATATGGGTCTCTTTACCACTACGAATCTTTGAAGGTTTCTGCACTTGGATGGATGTGTACCATTGTTAAGAGAATTGGACCGAGTTTGGCTTACCTCAAACAAGTGAGGCACATATGGAAAGGTTGTTGTCTATTGACCCAAATACCAGGATTATTTTGATCTGTGGGTACCCTAATGTTGGCAAGAGTTCTTTTATTAATTATGATGAGTTGTATCATTCACATCATGTCCCATGCTTGCACCATGTGTACCCTAAAATATAGGATGTAAATCATTGTTCTCTTCTTGACCAAAGGCTGCCATATCTTGAGGTAGTAGAGTTATGTCACTGTTATGAACTCAGAATTATGGTCATACCCTGGTGATAAATTTTAAATGGATACAAGAACCTTTTTTGTGCAATGGTTAGGCCCAACCTTTATATCTTGAATGCCAATGCTAGATGCCTCTTCTTTATTGACTAATCCATGTGACAAATCTATAGACTTGTGAGAATGAGGAAAGGAGCCTCTACTATCCAAATTCAAAACTTAGGACTTTTCTTTCCTTCCATCTTCATATTCACCACACACCACTAAATTTAGATTTTCCTCATAGTCTTATCAATTGAGAAGAGGATTTGGTGTGTCAAATGAATCCCTATCCATATCAACTTCGTGTTCTTCACCAATTTCTAATTCAAAATCAATATTTGAGCAATTTGAATACTCATCAAACCTCTCTTGAATGTCCTCACTACAACGCACATGTGATGACAAAGAACTGCTGGTCAAACTCAGAAAATTAGAATCATGTTTAAGTTTTTAACAATAATGTCTCCATGGACTGTGGTACCTTGCATAGTGCATGAAGTTACAAAATTCTCCTTCACATCTTCCACCATGAATGATAGGACAACATTGTAACCAACCAAAGAGACACCAATTGGATTTATACCTTGTAATATCCTAAGGCTGATCATAATGTATTTTCTAAACACTTTGACTGAAGTTGTTTTCCAAAGTCAATTTTCAATGTCTTGTATTTGTTATATGAATGGTTTAGTTTAAACAAGAGAGCATTGTATTTAGGTCATTCATAAAGGTTTACTCAAATAACCATGATAACAATTTAATATCACAAACTTTGAATTAAAAAATGTATCAGACTTAACTTCAGTCAATACAAAGTGAGAAGGAAATGTAATAACCCAACCTTGTTCAATCTTTGTATGTTGAAATACTAGGACTATTTTGATCTGTGGGTACCCTAATGTTGGTAAGAGTTATTTTATTAATAAGAATACTAGGGCGGATGTGGATGTGAAACCTTAAGCTTTTACTACTAAGTCTCTATTTTTCGGGCATACTAATTATAAGTACTTGAGGTATCAGGTTATTGATACCCCTGGTATTTTGGACCACCCCTTGGAGGACAAGAACACCATCAAGATGCTCAATATTATTGCCTTGGCTCATTTGAAGGTGGTTCTTTAGTTTTTCCTTGATGTTTCGGGGTCCTGTGGTTATAGTATTGCGCACTACTCTACAAGCTTGAAGAAGTGGTATATTTTGGCAAATGAAGAGTGGAAAGAAGATGATATTCTTGAGATCGTGGATGGACATAATGTTGTAGACTTTATTGATCTAGATATCTTACAGAGGCTTGAAGAACTGGAGAGAGGGAAGAAGGGCTTAGGATGGTAGCTAAGAGTGATGAGGATGATGAGATAGGGGAAGTGGAGTTGAATCCTGATGAAAAGGAAGCTCTAGCTATAATTACGAAGAAGAAGAAGATGCTTAATGTCGAACACATATTGAAGAAGAGTACTGCAAAGAGAACGGCTACCGTACCAAGGAAGTTTGACAAGAATAAGGAATATGGCTTAAACAGAATGGGAAGACATATTTCTAGCCCGAGCTTGGATCCTTTGACAATTAGCTTGATAATAAATGAAGTAGATGAGAGCTGAGAAATTAGCTTCCTAAGAAAAATCTTGTAAATGAACTGTGTGTACCCCAATTCATGTGCCCCCTATGCATACCTAAATGATATATTTGAAACAACAAGGGTAAGACTTAAAGAAGTTAATTTTGCATCACTAGATAGATCTGTATGTTTTATCCATAATGACCAAACTTCATAAAACATATAGACCTGTCTAGTGATCATATTGTGCTGAAGGTGGTGCCTAGTTATCTTTACACGATTGTTGCACTAGTTATCTTTACACAATTATTGTAGCAGTAGAGCATTAGGCACCACCTTCAGCACAATATGATCACTAGACAGGTCTGTATGTTTTATGAAGTTTGGTCATTGTGGATAAAACATACAGATCTGTCTAGTGATGCAAAATTAACTTCTTTAAGCCTTACCCTTGTTGTTTCAAATATATCCTTTGGGTATGCATAGAGGGCATAGGAATTGGGGTACATATAGTTAATTTGTGGGATTTTTCTTGGGAATATAATTACTCATATGTCATCTACTTCATTTTTATGAAGCTAATTTCCATAGGATCCAGGCCTAGGCTAGAAATATGTCTTCCCAAACACATTAAAAACATGCACATAAACACAACAGCTGAGAAACATAAATGTAGATATCACAACAGCTGAGAAACATAAATGTAGATATCACAACAGTTGAGAAACATAAATGTAGGCATCATGGTCACAATTTTTTGGAGACAACATAATTGAGTTGTATACCTAGACGATGTAAAGAAACTACTACTCCGGTTCCAGAGGAGTAATGGTTGCTTTGCATCATCTGGGTATACCACTCAATTATGTTGTCTCCAAAAACTTGTGACCATGATGCCTACATTTATGTTTCTCAGCTGTTGTGTCCCAGGACCTCTTATGACCCTTTATGACCCTTTACGAACCCTAAGAATACACATCTTAGAGGTCTTAAAATGTTGTAAAGGGTCATAAGAGGCTCCTAGGAGGGGCCAGATGAGCTTCTGCCTTCATGTGGTTGGCCTTGTTAAGTAGAGAATGTTAAAATATTCTTGAAACAAAGAGAAGCTCAATAATTTAAGGTCTCAGTCCATAGAGATGGTGAAAAATGACGGGAATCAATGATGGAGAGTTTTTAGATATTGAGAAGATGTATATGTAGTGGAGGCTAGAAGGGATTTTTGTGGAGATTTGCTAGATGTGGAAATTTGATAGAGAGGGTTTTCAGATTGAGTACCAATGTAGAGATGATGATTCAGTACTACATCTATAAAACCTTCACAAATATCCCTTTTTTGGCCTCCACTCATACCTCTTCTCAGAATCTAGAAACTTTGGATATTGTTTCTCATCCATGCACGAAATGTGCTAGTGATTGTATAAAATTACTTTTGTGAGACTGGGATCAATTATGAGAAGGTAAATAGCAAGATAATTTTATTGCATCTTTCATTTCTTTTATCCATTCATATTTTTTGCCTTCTCTTATATTGGATACTTTGCAGTGTACATACAGGCAACGTGGTGATTATTCTCAACGATCGACAAGTATAAGTCTTCCAGCCCTTACCCAGTAGCTAGGACTAAAGATAGAAGAGCTCAAGAGACCATCATAGTTGGTCTCTATCTTTGGCCCATATACTGACAAAACATTTTACATTTTGTTAGCTCATCAAATGTGGTGATTTGAAAGAATTTAATGGATGATATTTTCATGTATAACGTATATTATTTTAGTTTGACGGTGAATGAATTTATCTACTTCACGCACTTGTATACATCAAGCACAGCCATAAAGAAGCATCCCCTCCCATGACTTGAGTAATGTAGGCCATGGGAGGAGATGATTCTTTATGGCTGTGCTTGTAGTATACAAGTGCACGAAGTCAATAAATTTGTGCAACGTCGACTTAAATAATATACGTTATCATGAAAATATTCTATTAAATTCTTTCAAATCCCCTCATTTGACGAGCTAACGAAATGTAATTTTTTTTTTTAGTATATGGACCAAAGATGAAGACCAACTATGATGGTCTCTTGAGCTTTGTTATCTTTACTATGCTCATCCGTCGCTTTTTTGACATGTAGTAAAGTTATTCCGACATAAGCGCTATACGTTTGACAGATTCTCCTATCATTAGTTTATTACATACCATTAGAATTCTGACATGTAAGCTATTGGTTGGAACCCCAATCTGATAGATTTATGTGATGGGACTGCTATACATCTGACGGGTTCTCCTGTTGGACATCTACTGCATATCTATCACCTTTCCGATAGAAGAAACATCGTAAAGAACCATTTTTCGATAGATCGGTCCAATAGTAAAACTACTATTTATGTGGCCTTTTCTGATGGGAAACAATGTCAAAATACCAATAGTTATCACTTTCATCACCATTTCGAATGCAAAAATGTTGACGGACACATCTGTCGAAGTTTTGACAAATAGGCGTTGCAAATCCGACACATGGCCGTTGAAATTTGGCCTCAAATGTACTAGTGAATAGATTTGGCTAGGGTTTTTTCTGGACTTAGAAAAATTTTATGAAACCCTTGGACATGGATAAACCCCATTTCTCACACCCTTAAATAGCCATATCTCTCCGGTTCTTTATATCAAAACACTTGCGATCTGAAGTAGAACTTGCACACATCTTAAACTATCCTTGACTAGGTTCGCATGCCATAAAACATCATAAATTTTCTTCACTGACCAAAACAAAATTGCAATAGGACAAGGAAAATTTCACAAGATTTTGCAAGGATAAGACCATTTTCTTAGGATTTTGGCAATGGCAAGAAAATTGACTAACAAGTGGTTTATGCTTGACAAAGTGGAGGCTCAGGCGGGGCAATACAGGTGGCTAGATGAATTCTTGTAGTTAATCCTCTCTACAGAATTCTACTTAGATGGAGCCGAAGGGAAAAATTAGTAGTGGTTTTTTTTTTATAAAAACATACCATGTTTTAGGTTTTTTTGTTTATACAATCATACCACGTCTTTTGGTTTTTTGTTTATAGTAGGTTTCTCTTTTTACTGGACAATGTAATTATAATTTTATGAAAAAAAACAATGAAAATTTCGCAAGTTCATTTCAATTTGTGTTTTATGGGTACAAAAAATGGTTCTTAGACTTCTCTATGATTGAAATATTTTAATTAGTTGCTCTATCTGTGTATTAGACATGTATGATGTAACTTGTAAGTATGTTTCAGTAGAAATAAGGAAACGATGTTGATGGTATTTCTATTTTTAAATCTGAATATTTAAAATGTATCATTGTTGTACAATGTAGACAGTTGTAGCGAATAAAATAAATGTCTTATCACTGACATTAAGTTTGGGTAATGTTACCTATTATGACATTTTTTCCAATTTCACACACTCGTGCATTTAATATGAAAGATTTACAAAATTTTGAAGGACAAATGAATTAATAAGGTTAGAGAAATAATTTATGGTTTTCTAATTATAAGGTATGAGAATTATATGTGATTATAATTATCAATAAAAAATATCATTTTAAATTTAAATATACTATATAATCAATAAAAAATATTACTTTAACTCATGTTTGATTGGGAGACCTAGTGAGTCAATGACCACATCATTCTCATAATCTCTAAACACTAACCTTAACTTCGGCCTCATTACGAGATCAAGAGATAACCGCTTTGCCAATTCGCTGAAGTAACAAGGAAAGTAACAAGAACGTGCAAAAAAGGGGACTTAAGTTTATGAAATTTATTACAATATAATATTATTAAAAAATAGTGCATTTTGAATTTGATTGGCTAAAATTGTTACTATTCAATTAAATAACTTTAAATGTTATTATCCATTATTAATTAATATCTATAAAGGAAAAATAACATTATAACATTTAACAATGTCTATTGCAAATAACTACTGTTGGATGAACACATATCGATGATGTACGATGGATTTCGGGATGAAAGGGAAAAGCAACCCCATTTTTTCAAACCCATTCCGAAATCATGACACATGTCACTAAACACATTCCACTCGCATGGTCTACCAACAATGTCATTTAATGATGATGTCTAACTGGTGAGGTGAGTCAGGTGACTAGGTGAGTTAATGGGACCCACGGGGCCACCACACTAGATAGTGACTAACAATGACCATTGGATGATTGTAGATCAATGACTGAAGTTCTATTTCTGGATGAAAGGGAAAAGAAACCCCATTTTTTTAAACTCATTTCAAAATCTTGACACGTGTCACTAAACATGTTCCACTCACATGGTCTACCAACAATGTCATTTGATGATGACTTCTGACTCATGAGGTGATTCAAGTGACTAGGTGAGTTAATGGGACCCACAGGGCCACGACACTAGATAGTGACTAACAATGACCGTTGGATGATTGTAGATCAATGACCAAAGCTGTATTTTGGGCTGAAAGGGAAAATAAAACCCATTTTTGCAAACTCATTCTGGATTCATGACGTATGTCCACTCACATGGTCAGTGACAAGTGTGATGACTGTAGATTGTACAATTTTTGCACTTTAAGTTTCCAATTTAAGTTTTTCATTTATAAGTATAAGTAGTTTGGAGATTTAGAAAGGGGTTATAGATTCTAAATTTCTAGGTTGAGGATTAAGGTTTGAGGAAAGAAATAAAGTCTCTCAGCTCTCTTCCCAGTCATAGTGTGCAAAAATTGAAACTACAGGTAACTACTAAAACCATGAACACCTATGTCATGCATTTTAAATTTTTCAAATCTCTTGGTTTACAACTTTACTGTTTATATTATAGAAAAAAATTTAGCCTGTTAGGGTTTAATTTTGAATCACCCCTGTAAATTGTAGGCTTGTAGCTGTGTATAAATATTTGAATTTTCATATGAGTAAATAGTGATACCGATTACCAACTTACCACAATGGGAAAAACAAATATCAAGAATAAGATTATGAGTAAAACGCCAAGTCGGATAATAGACTTCCACAATCTTCTTAAAACACCAAGTTTCACTGATGAATTCCATGATATTTATGATCCCATTATCCATGGAAATAAGGGAATAATGGAAATTAGATTTGCACTTGAAAATAAGTGGAACGATCCAAATAAGGGTTCAAATTTTTTTTCTTTAACAGCGTGATAAAGATAATGACAAATAAAATTGGAGCGTGGGTTGCTAGGTCAACATGCATGGCATTACCTTAAGTATTCCCTTGCCCATAAATTATCATGGTCTGCACCAAAAATTATGATGAAAATAAAAAATACTCAGGAAGAAATTTTGTCCATAACCGAGAGTGAATTTGCTAGTTTGTTCAACCTAGGGTTTGAAAAAAAAAACTCAAACGTGCACATTGACCTAGGAAAGCTGGCAGAGGATTATGAAAAATTAGATGCAATACAGAGAGATTCTTATATTAGAGGAATAACAAGAGGTTATAGTCTGAGTCCTGATCATAAGCCTCCTTATGATTATGATATTTTTCTTTAATGGGCACAAGACAGTATTTCCTTACTAGCATTTTGTTTGGCATTGGATAGTAACAAAGAAGTGGGTGTTGTATGCACCCTAAAATGGTCGCCTAGACTTTGGACCCCATTTATTCAATTATCAAAAATCAATCCCTGAATCAATGCTTTGCAACATATTCGAATCAAATTTCTTGATCAAATTGTAACCATTTCAATTATTTCATTTCTTCCTAAGGTTTGAATATTTCATTAATTTTATTTAATTAATTAAGAAAAATAAATCCCTTTTAAATAAATAAAATAATATTATTTATTTGAAATAAATATTCCTTAAATGAAATAAGGTTATTTAATTAAAATTCATTTTTAATTAAATGATTTTATTTTATTTCATTAATATTTATCTTTAAATTATATTATTTTATTTTATTTAATTAGGAGAGATATTATTCTTTTAAATTAAATAAATAAAATATCTTCTCCAAAATATCTCTTGTGATGGAAAAAGAAACAAATCGATTATTAAAAAAATGAAATAAATGCAATTCCATTTTCCTACAAACCTTCTAAAAATGACATTTGTTTCCTCTTTTCCATTTATCCCACATCACTTCTAGATTTGCATTCAAATCCACATTTTACTATAAAATGAGCTCTCTCGCTCTCAATTAAAAACCCTGAATTCTCACATCATACTTGTGCTACAGATTTTCTTGAGCTTTTGAGATCATTATTTTGGCATTGCACATCTGCATATAGATTAATATTCATATTTACTTTCATAGATTAGGTTCTTGCATTGTTATTTTCTTTCATAATCTAGATTTATTTTCAAGTATTGCATTGCTATCATCTAGATTACCTTGCATTTTCATTGTTGCATTGCAAGAACAAGATTCATGGAGATTAGCACTCTTGCTTCTCCTCTTTGAATCTCTCATTCTGTGGTATTGGTGTACTTGCATAGGTATCTGAGGGCCTCCTGAAAAACCATGCACTCCACAGATAGAGAGTTGTGGGTCGACTTGTGAGGGCTCATTCTTGAGTCTCCTCACATGAAAAGACTCACAAAAGTGTCACAATTTTCATGATACATTTTGGCACCCACCGTTCTCTATTCTATTTGAAACTAATGGAATCTTGATCTCTGTTTACAATCCTTTCTTGGGTGCGATTGAAAATGTGCTAAATTTTGGATTGTAGATCTTTGGACCTAAGGTACGTTCTCACAATCCCTATAACATTTGGTTTGGGCATAAAATTAAGCTCTCATGTCTGGCTTGAGTGTTACACGCTTTCCTAGAACACATTTCTTTTTTTATGCTCTTAAGGGGAAATAAACAAACATAGATTTGCTTTTGTAGAAGTTTGTGTTTAAGTGCATGCATGTTTTTTTAACATCAAGTAATTCTCGGTTTCAAATATCAATAGTATTGATTAGCAGTCTTAGATTACTTGTGATTGATCTAGATTGCTATCTTGGGTATTGGACTCGCTAATCCACCGGCCCCTCGTTCCACCCCGTGGTTGCAATTTCAGTGCCACATTAAAGGGGAGGGGTCTACAAGAAAGAAGTGTTAATTGTTCCACTAGGCAACCCTTTTGTGATTTTTGGAACTCACTTGTTTTCTAGGTTGTGGACTCATTTGTAGCTTGTGTGAGGTGTTAAGTGTTCCACCTTGTGGACTCACCTCATATTTGCTTTAAGCATTAAGTGTTCCACCTTTAGTGCTTTTCAATACTTTTTGATAGAGAATTACTTACTTTTCATTTTTTAGAAGGCCTGCTTGGGGATTTCATCACCTCAAGGGATGACCTTAACTCCCGTGTTCCGACGGAGTATAAATATCTGGAGGTGAATCCAAAGACACCTCTCTTGGGAATGAGTTAGATTTCACTCTTGGCTAAGTCTCAAAGAACTTTATACCTTTGAGAAGTGAAGGAGGAGATTTGGGTTACCGTCTCCCCCCGGCTATGTGATTTCTGATTCTTCTCATCTATGGATTTGGGCCTCACGTACCTTGCGTATATCGAGGATGCCCTTTAGAAAAGCCATGTATATCCTTCTAGATAGCTTGCTAGGATGTTGTTGTGTTCTGAGTGCCTGCTAAAACACCTTCAAGAACATACACAAGTAGCATCTTTAAGGAGTAGCATACTAAGTCACTATTCTTGTTCATGTGCAAGGTTGCTTTGCCCCTTGCTCATTGTTTGAAGATAATTGCTTTCTTGAACTCCCTGATTGCTGTCTTATGTGCTTGATACAAATCCATTGATATACTTGCTTGGTCTTTGAAAATGAACAACAAAATGAAATACTGAGTTCTTCGATTAGGTGACTTGTCCCAGTTTTAGAGACCTATTCTGTATTTAGGATTCTTGTGTCCTTGACCTTTTGAGTTAGTGATCCTTGATCTCATAAGAGATTTTTCTTGAGATTGGCAAATTAGGAACTATTTCTGTCAAATAGATAAATTTTCAAACTCTTTGATAACACACTTGGAGAGTGCTAGTAATCTCTTCGTCCACCCATTTTTCTCACATTCAAATTCAGTAATTTGTGTAAGTCATCCTCTTGATCCATACGTGCTAGGGTATTCACCCAAGAATTGAGCACCTCTGTGGTAGTGTTGGTTTGCACCTATTTGCAACAATTCTATTTCACCATCTCTCTCAGACAAGAGAAAACTTTTACTATCCTAGTCTGGTATTGACGTTTCCTAGAATTGTTTGTTTACCTAAACTCTCCCTTTCATGTCAGTAATAACAAGATATCAAGTGAGCCAAGGAAAGCGACCTCAGATAGTCTTCAACCAACTACCCCTAGTTCAGACTCGTCAAAAGAGAAAGGAAAAGGAACCAATATTTGACCAGTCACCTAGGAGTAATTCTGAAACTTGGTTTGACCCAAAGAGCCATTTTAGCGATTTGAGTACCCCCTCAGCACCTTCCCACTCAAGTATGGATATGAGTTATACTGTCACTCGACGGGAGAGGGAAGCCATGGATCAAACCCTTGATGATATCTATGAAAGACACAGAGACAAGATTTTGTTTGGTAATTCCTCTCATGATGCTCAACCTAGTTCACCCCCCATCAGCACTAGGTACCTAGATGCACATCAAAGAGCTGAAAGGCATGAGAGACAAGCTCACCCAAAATAATGGTCACAACATGAAAACCAAGACAATGAACCTAGTGATGCTCATGTCAATGCAACATATACCAATTATTTGTACAAACATTCAAGACCAAACTCTCCACTTTGAACAACCTCAAGGCATACAAGTGAAAGGCTTAAAAGGATTGAGTGCGAGAAGAAAGCCTTTTTCGATGAGCAAGCTACACAGCAAGAAAAATTTAGACAGCTTGAGGTAGAGAGCCAAGCTTTATTGGAAGTACAAAGGAAACTTGCTCAAGAAGAGAAAGATAGGCTTTTAGCCCAACAAATTAATACCCAATTCAACAATAGGGGTGCCAATAGTGGAAATAATTCTTCTCTCTCCACCCCTTCTAGAACACTAAGAAGTAGAAGGCGGTCAAGAACCCCTTCTAGATCTCCTAGTCCTAGAGGAAGAAGGGCCTCTCAGTATGCTCACTATAGGAGGAAAACCCATCCCAGAAACTCAAGACCACACTCCCAACATGTACATCATGGTTCCCAACATGGAGGTGGTAGCTCACATTATGACCTTGATACTCAAGACTTCATATGAATGCAACAAGAGCCTATCTTCCAATAGTATGTGGAGAGGTATTTGGAACAAAACAAAGATAATTTCTTGGAAAGTCTAATCAACAAGGGTGCCAAAGTCCCTTATAATTTTGATTTGGACAAAAAAATACAAAAGCAAAATCCCTCTCAAGAGGAAGAAATCCACCAAATGAAGCAAATGATGGAGAAAATGATGCAACCTAAGAGCTCATTCTCACTAGACTCGATCTGTCCTAATCCATTCGACAAGAGTGTGAGTATGAAGGATTTTCCAAGGAGGGTGGAATTCCCTCAATACGATAAATATGATGGCAGTGGTGATCCACATGACCATGTGCGCCAGTTCTATACTATGAGCTTTGAATTCCATCAGGATGACTCCTATTTGATGAGGTTGTTCCCTTGAAGTCTTAAAGGACAAGCAATGGAATGGTTTACCAATATCACTTCCCCTGTTAAGACTTTTAGAGAACTTGTTCATAGATTCATTCAACACTTCGCATATAATCTGTCAAGATCTGTTACTATGTTGGACCTATGCAACTTGAAACAAAATCAGGGGGAACCCTTTGTTACCTTCTTGCAAAGGTGGAGGAGACAGTGCTCTCGGTATCCTAGGATGATCCATGAGGATGAAAAGATTGACATACTTGTCAGTAACTTGGTGCTTGAAATGAGATATGAGATCAAAAAGATAGTCTTTAATTCCTTTGATACCATGATTGAAACTGCATGCCGCATTGAGGATGTTCTAAAAGAACAAGGCATTTTGACCAAACATAGCAACAATGGCAACAATGGTCAACACAACAACAAGGATAAAGGGAAGAACAACAATTGGAACAAGAACAAACAAGTTGTCAATGATGGAGTTGTAGACTCTCCCCAACCTAAAGATCAAGGTGTCCTTCACTTGTCTAGTGCAATTCAAGTTATGAAGCTTAATGCACCTCCTTAGCAAGAAAGTAAACCAAGATATCAGGAGAGGCCCAAAAAGGAAAAGTGGAAATTTACCAAATTGGGTGACTCATATGAGGATGTTCTCAAAACTCTCATTGCTAACAACTTGGCACATCCTTAGGATCTTGCAAAACATTACATCCCTGACATTAAGCCACATTGGTGGGATGAGAAGGCTTTCTGCACGTTTCATAATGGCATTGGGCATACCATTGAGAATTGTTGGAAACTCAAGCACATTATCCAAGATCTCATTGAGAATGGAAAGCTTAAGGTGGATGGACTAAACACCAATGCTTATCACAAAGCATTTAAAGAGCCATTGCCTAAGTATGACAAGGGGGAAACCTCTAAACCAAAGGATGGCAAGGCTGCAATCAACTACACTTACACAGTGGCAGAAAATGTGGTAAACATGCTTGAAGTTGTGGAGCTAAGTGTTAATATGATGAGGAGTAAGGACCCACATGGTTATGACTCTTCCCCTGTCTTTGACAAAGAACCTGTTGTGGTGCTGAGAGGTCCTCATTCTAGGTTATCTTCTCAAGCCCTCAATGTTATTACTAGGAGTCAAGACGCTATTGTTCTTAGAGGTCCTAGTTCAGGTCCGTCCAATAAACCCAAGAAAGTGGGATCCAAGAATGTCACTAAGTCCACCACTACTCCCAAACCAAACTACAATCTTGTAGATCAGTTACAGAAAACTCCAGCATAGATCTCAATCTTGGAGCTTCTAGAGTTGTCCCCTAGACATAAGCAAATACTTGAGGATGCTTTGCACACAGAAAATGTCCCCAAAAACATAGATATCAACCAATTTCAAGGCATGGTGAATCACATTACCATCCCACATTACCTCTCTTTCTCAGAAGATGATGACAAATCCCTAAGCCATCCACACAATCTTGCCCTTCACATTGAAGTAATGATTCATAAAACTCGTGTCAAGTGCGTGTTGATAGATGGGGGTGCTAGGCTAAATATTTGTACTTTAAGTTTGTTACAAACTTTGGGCTATTCAGAGGAGGTGATCAACACTAAAAAGAAGATCACTATAAAGGCCTATGATGAGGCAGAACGAAGTTCTAAGGGGTTGGCTGTCCTTCCTGTCAGGATTGGCCCAGTTGAAAAAGATATCTTGTTCTAAATTGTTGATACTGGACCCCTTGCATACAACATCTTATTAGGTAGACCATGGATTCATGACATGCAGGAAGTGTCATCTACCTACCACCAGTGTGTTAAGTTCCCCTACAATGGAGTATAAATTTGCATACCAGGGGATAGCACTTTATCAATTAATTCAATCTCAGCTAATGTTCATGTCCCTCTTAATTAGGAAGTAGAGGATTATCAAGAAACTTTAGCAGACTGTCAAGACAAGTTTAAATCAATAGACCTTGGCATGGGGGGGTATCAACTTGACTCTTTTGCAAAGATGCCTATTTCCCTTAGGTCCTATGGAAAACCTTCACAAGAGATGAAACCATCTTCTTCGGCAATGACACTATTTGACAAGTTTGTTGAATCCTCAGTACCAATACAAGATGAAAAAGAGGAAGTAGTTATTCATGATTGGATATACAAAGAGGAGAAGTACCAGCACAATGAAAATTTCTCCCCCTCTCCTAAGTCCTATGGGAGAGGATATACTTTTTTCAAGAAGATGGGTTATCTAGGATATGGCCCTCTTAGTCACAGGTTAGATGCTAGAGCTGAACCACTTAATCATGATCTTTTTGGACGTAAGTCTAAGAAACTAGTTGGTCTAGGCTTTATGAAGAATAACAAGTGCACTATCCCCTTTCTTGATAGGCAGGATAGTGAAGATGACATGGAATATGTACCAGATTTGACAATTCAACAAGACATGATAGATGATTGGGTACCTTCAACAAATCTCCTTTGGGGAGATTCTAGAGATTTAACAATTGACAGTCCTCCTATCCTAGCTATGATAGATAGTGACTATATGAATGCAATATTGACTATGGATAGTGTCTCCATCCTAGCTACAACAGATGGTGATAATTCAAATAATTTTGTGATTGAGCAAATTGCTAGAGGAGAGGAAACTCTTCCAAATCTTGAGGCTTCTACATCACGAGGCCCCAACAATAATTCAGAAACAGACTCTCATGAGTTTGAATAGGATTCACTCTCAGATGCAATAGTTGACTTGGATATGGATGTTGTCCATGCTTATAGTTCTCAACCTAACATAGTTGATGAGTCATGTGTCAGATTGGAAGATTGGAACCCACGTGTCGCATTAGTAGACGATTCTTCACTTGATAGGGTAAATTCTGATTTAGACACCTTAGAGGGATACTTGATAGATTTCAATTCTATGGTCACCAAAGATGACATCACCTATATCCTTAATATTGAACCAGTCATTAACGTACCCCTTATTGACCCCAACCTTATTGATTGGTCTCAACGTTATCAAGAGCCTCAACTCTTGACATTTCACAATGACTATGAGATCATCTGCTATCTAAATGCCACTGAACCTGTAGTCTCTTCCACCAGTGAATCGGCTACCAGTATGATAGAACCTGACATCAAGTACCTTAGTCACAAGATAAAAAGAAAAGAAAAAAAGAATAAGAGTTCTGATGGCGAAAACCACTATGTAGCGGTGTCAAAACCAAAAAAAGTAAAAATAAAAGACGTATCCAAAAGTGAAAACCTCTCTGAGGCACCTATGGATGAGGTACTTGATAGTCTCCCAAGCTATTTTTAGGATAGATCATCATTATTGGTTGAACCTATAGAATTTGTTAATTTGGGCACAGAGGAGGCTCCAAAAATTGTACACTTGGCTAAATCATTATAACCTCAAGAAAAGAAAGCCTACACTGAGTTCCTCCAAAAGAAGAAAATCAATTTTGCATGGACATATTCAGACATGCCAAGGTTGGACACTAATCTCATTATGCATCATTTGTCCATAGCTCCAGGTGTGAAACCAGTCAAACAAAAGTTGAGAAAAATTCACCCTCATAGAGCTCTTTTAGTGAAAGCTGAATTAGAAAAGCTTCTTGGTGCAGGATTCATTAGAGTCATAGACTATGCTGACTGGATTTCCAACATTGTACCTATTTCTAAACATGATAAATCCATCCGAATCTACATAGATTTTAGAGATCTTAACAGAGCATGCCCAAAGGATGATTTTCCACTTCCTAACATAGACATGATAGTGGACATGACAGTGGGCTATGAGATCTATTCCTTGATGGATGGTTTTTCTGGGTATAATCAGATTAAGATTGCTCCTGAGGATCAGGAAAAAACTACATTCACATGTGCATGGGGTACTTATTGTTGGAACATCATGCCCTTTGGATTGAAAAATGTAGGAGCTACTTATCAAAGAGCTATGACAACCATCTTCCATGACATGATGCATAAGAATATGGAAGATTATGTGGATGACACTCTCGCTAAGTCTAAGAAAAGAGGAACACATTTGGCTAATTTAGAAGTAATTCTAGATCACATGGAACAATTTCAACTAAGATTAAACCCAAAAAAGTGTGCATTTGGTGTTACTTCTGGCAAATTATTAGGATTCATTATTTCAACTAAAGGGATAGAAGTGGACCCTGAAAAGGTCCAAGCCTTTATAGACATGCCACCTCCCAAAAATATCAATCAAATGAGGAGTCTTCAAGGACACCTTCAATCTATAAGGAGGTTTATTTCACAATTGGCAGATAGAGCACAACCCTTTAACAAAAACTTGCATAAAGGTGTTCAGTGTGTCTGGAATGAGGATTGCCAGAAGAGCATGGATCAAATAAAGGAATACTTGGCAAGTCCTCCCATTTTAATGCCTCCCATTCCAGGAAAACCCCTCATTTTATATGTCTCAGCTACTGAATCTTCATTGGGGGCATTGTTAGCTCAATTAGATGAATAAGGGAAAGAAAGGGCCATATATTATATTAGCCACACTCTTGTTGCTTATGAGGTCAATTATACTAGTATTGAAAAAGCTTGCCTTGTAGTAGTGTTTGCTTCTCAAAAATTGCAACACTATATGATTGCGCACACCATACACCTCATAGCAAAAATTGATCCTCTCAAATACTTGCTTGGTAAAGCTACTCTCATAGGTAGACTCGCTAAATGGATGATGATTCTTTCTGAATTTGACATAGAGTATATTGAGCGTAAGGCAATCAAAGGTCAGGTTATTGCAGATCAACTAGCTAATTTCCCAATTCAAGATAATATGCCCATTCAAGTCAATTTCCCAAATGAACATCTTATGTACATGACTGAGAGATCCTGGAAATTGTTCTTTGATGGTTCCTACATGCAAAATGGTTCTGGAGCTGGTGTGTTGTTTGTCTCTCCACATGGGTACACTATTCCCAAATCTTACAAGTTACTCTTCCCATGCACAAACAACATAGCTGAATATGAGGCTTTAACAAATGGACTAAAAATGGCTATAGAGTGGAATATCACAGAACTACATATCTATGGGGATTCTCAACTAATAATTAATCAAGTCAATGAGCAATACCAAACAAAAGATGACAAGTTGGTACCTTACAAAAAAATGGTTGATTCATTAAGATGGTACTTTACTTTTGTCACCTTTTAGCAAATCCCTAGGGCTAAGAATAAAGTAGCTGATGCTATGGCCACCCTTGCTTCACTTCTTCAGTTAGAGGAACATGAGTCCAGATATGAATTCCTGGTGGAAGAGCTACGTTATCCCATTTATGACTCTCAAGAAAGCCACGTCATTTGTACCCTTGTCAATCATGAATCCTCCCACTATGGTGCTATTTACTCATATCTCTGTGATGGCATCATCCCCGAAACATTTAACTGATCTGAAAGAAGAAACCTTTTCCGTAACACCTCTCGTCATTCCCTCATCTCTGGTGATTTGTATAGGAGGGGTCTAGATGGGACACTTCTTAGGTGCTTAGAAAAGGAGGAATCCGATCAAGTGCTAGTTGACATCCATGAGGGCATATGTGGGGGACATTCTAATGGTCTTTCCATGGCTAGAAGGTTTCTTAGGGTGGGGTACTATTGGCCTACGATGCACATAGATGCATTATCTTTTGCCAAGTCTTGTGAAAAATGTCAGAAACATGGACACCTGATACATGCTCTAGGTAGGGAGCTAATTCCTTCTATATCTCATTGGCCATTTCAGCGATGGGCATTTGACCTTGTTGGGTAGATTCATCCCAACTCATCAGGTGGACATAAGTTCATTATCACTGCTACTGACTACTTCACAAAATGGGTAGAGGCTATTCCACTTTCTATTGCCTCAGGAAAGACAATATCTTTATTCATTTTAAACCATATCATCTGTCAATATGGAGTACCATCTGAGATCATCACTGACAATGGAGGTCAGTTCAAAAACAAGGACCTTACACAACTCTGCCAAAGATTTAAGATAAAGCAACATTGGTCCTCCATTTACTTCCCGCAAGGAAATGGCCAGGCAGAGGCTTCAAATAAAACCATTCTCAAGATTTTACATAGAATAGTTCATAAGAATGGTAGAGACTGGCACCTACAGATAAACCCAGCCTTGTGGGCCTATAGAACAAGTATTCATACTCCAACTGGGGCTACTCCTTTTTCCCTCACATATGGCATTGAAGCAGTGTTACCTTTAGAGGTTGAGATTCCATCACTTCGAGTCTCTCTCAAAGGTCTAGTTACAGATGAAGATTATCGCACCATGCGATTACAAGAATTGGAACTTCTTGATGAGAAGCATAAAGCATCTTTTGACCATATGAGGGTCTACCAAAAGAGGATGTCCAAAGCCTTCAACAAAAAGGTTCGCCCTAGAGAATTCCAAGTAGGAGATCTTGTCCTGTGAGAGAATCCTAAGAACCAACAAAATAGAGAACAAAAGGGCAAATTCAAACCTAATTGGCTTGGACCCTACATTATCACAACAACTTTTGGTACAGGTGCTTATCTACTATCTACTAAAGAGGGGGAGCAACTCCCTGAGCCTATCAATGTTTTGCACCTGAAGAAGTTCTATCCTTGATGCCAGTTCTATCTGGGGGCATCCTTTGTATATACCTTATTGATCCTGAAAAAATTCCAAAAAATTCATATATGATGCTGAAAAAATTCTAAAAATCAGAAAATGTCCTGAAAAAATGATTATTTTAGTGAAAACCTAGCAATAGGCGCTTTGATGTATCTCCAAAAAAAAAAAATGAAAAAAAAAAAAAATTCAAACAAAAATGAAAAAAATGAAAAAATTCAAAAAAAAAGAAATTTAAAAAAAAAGAAGAAAAAGCGCCTTGGTGAAAACCTGGAAACAGGCACCTTGGTAGCAAAAAATACAAAAAAATTATAAAAAGTCCTGAAAAAATTCTTCCAAGTGGTGAAAACCTGGAAACGAGCACTACTTGAGGCCTTTGCACCCCTATTTCTTAGCATGCGTCCTCGACACTTAGCCTTTCTCCATCATGCCTTGTCCTTGTTGCCTTGGTTTGGAATTGGTCTTTGTCTTTGTCTAGGGGGCATCACTATGTTAGCTTTGGTCTCTTGGATATGCTTGTCTTTAGGACACCTTGCAAATGGTGTTTTTCAACACTAACCCAACTGTGTTTTTCAACACAACCCCTGACATCGAGTGTTTTTCAACACTTATCAGTTTGGTCTTATCTAGTTTGGTCATGTGATCTTACCTACTAGCAAGCATTCGATCATTTATCCTTGGAACTCAGTATCAATTTACACACTTAAAACTTTTAAACCCAACACTTAATGCTTGAGATATGTCATGACCTTTTCTTTGTGTGCTAACTGATATTGATTGTCATTGAGTGTCCTTGTCTAACAAGTCTCTCCATGATACATCACTAGACAACTTGGGGCATGGGGCATGTTTTTCTTTGCTTGCTGCTTGTGGGTGTTGTCTTGAACCTCTTCAGTGTCTCTTGTCATCTCCTTGACACACTTAGGAGATTTAAGGCATCATCCTTGACTATTTTTGCACAACTGTTCTCATGGTCATCTCGGTGTTTATGCCTTGATGCGAGCATGGTTTTGCTACATTAAATGGGGTAAGCTAACATTGCAGTCATCTTGACCTTTATGTCTTTGATGCTCATGTTAGAATCTTTCCACATTCCAATCTGATATCAATCACATTCATATCTTCATAGTTGCATTTGTGACTAGTGATGATTGTGTGATCATCCGATGTTTGGTAATAATGGCCCAATGATGAAAATAAGTTCTCTTACATTCTCTAATGAATGATGACCACAAAAAACCTATGTTACCCATGCAAGTACACCTTTTCATTTTCATGTAGCTTGCATTATTTAGACTTCATGTTAAATTTGCACTTTTAGGCTGCATTATGAGTTTAAGAGGGTTTCCTTCATCTTTCTTGTGGACTTTCAGTCAACTGTGGTCATGATTTGATCTTCATTTCCTTATCTTCTTTCGTGATCTCAATCAAAATTCCCTATCTTAAACAGTTGATTGATTTTGGGGCATCTTCTTTCTGGAGGCAAATTCTCTTTCTTCTCTCCATTTCTTTCCATTTCTTCCAAACTTCTATCTTTCATTCGCTTTCACCCCACTTCTTTTCTTCTAATTCAACCTTGGGGCATAATCTTTCTTGTTGATCTACCTTGGTTCTATGATTCTTATATTTTTCATCTTACATCAAGAACCCTATCTTTAGTTCGATTTGATCAAATTTATCAATTTACTGTAACCATTTCAATTATTTCATTTCTTCCTGAGGTTTGAATATTTCATTAATTTTATTTAATTAATTAAGAAAAATAAATTCCTTTTAAATAAATAAAATAATATTATTTATTTGAAATAAATATTCCTTAAATGAAATAAGGTTATTTAATTAAAATTCATTTTTAATTAAATGATTTTATTTTATTTCATTAATATTTATCTTTAAATTATATTATTTTATTTTATTTAATTAGGAGAGATCTTATTCTTTTAAATTAAATAAATAAAATATCTTCTCCAAAATATCTCTTGTGATGGAAAAAGAAACAAATCGATTATTAAAAAAATGAAATAAATGCAATTCCATTTTCCTACAAACCTTCTAAAAATGACATTTGTTTCCTCTTTTCCATTTATCCCACATCGCTTCTAGATTTGCATTCAAATCCACATTTTACTATAAAATGAGCTCTCTCGCTCTCAGTTAAAAACCTCAAATTCTCACATCATACTTGTGCTACGGATTTTCTTGAGCTTTTGAGATCATTATTTTGGCATTGCACATCTACATATAGATTAATATTCATATTTACTTTCATAGATTAGGTTCTTGCATTGTTATTTTCTTTCATAATCTAGATTTATTTTCAAGTACTGCATTACTATCATCTAGATTAGCTTGCATTTTCATTGTTGCATTGCAAGAACAAGATTCACGGAGATTAGCACTCTTGCTTCTCCTCTTTGAATCTCTCGTTCTATGGTGTACTTGCATAGGTATCTGAGGGCCTCTTGAAAAACCATGCACTCCACAGATAGAGAGTTGTGGGTCAACTTGTGAGGGCTCATTCTTAAGTCTCCTCACATGCAAAGACTCACAGAAGTGTCATAATTTTTGTGATACAGGTGCCAGCATTCTTGAAATGCTTTTTCATATTTATTTTGAAAAAGAACTAGTAAAATATTGTTTTATTGAGCACATTGTTTGTTGCATGAAAGAACAATTACTAAATGATTAAAAGAGGTTCACAAAAGACATATATATTCACAACCTACTTGTGTTATCTTCTCTTAGAAAAGCATCATGCAATATTTCAGACAAACAAGCTTTGCAGTCAAGGCCAAAATCCAATATATGAGTGGACACCTCAGATAAGGATGATTGATAACAGAAGGAACTACAACAATTTTGTAGACTTCTTTTTGGCACCAATGTACCATAAAATTATAGGCACTCCAATACCTAGATTTCCTATTACTTGTATAGATTACATTCAACTTGGAAGTCAAATCCAATTGGCTGACTAGTACTTCATGGAAGAGTACACCGTGTTAAGGTTTTACGGTTCAATGGTAGAAACCTAAAAACTTCCAATACATGTAACAAAGAGGTTATTTGCATTGGAATATGTATAGCAAATGGAGAGCACATATGTACTCTTTAATGGTCAGCAAAAGAAAATGGTATTTCCTTCCTTTCCTTTCTCATTTGGAGGGTTCACATTTGAGAGAAGAGGATTCAAAGTGGCACAAGCCTTTTTTTCAATTTTTCACTTTGATGTTGATAGTCACTAGCAGTATGATCCACTCAACATAATTGGAACAAAGATTAGAGAGAATG
Source organism: Chamaecyparis obtusa (assembly GCA_027943335.1). Lineage (NCBI taxonomy): Eukaryota > Viridiplantae > Streptophyta > Pinopsida > Cupressales > Cupressaceae > Chamaecyparis > Chamaecyparis obtusa. The sequence continues at coordinate 363,668 of BSBK01000428.1, read as the reverse complement.
GGAACTCTGCAAGAAAATATCAACATAAAAGTATACCATTGATAGAAAAATTTAAAAACATGGAGTCCTGGGATGAGGTCAAAAAAGAGATGGAGAAATATGCTACTAAAAATAATATTTCAATACAGGAATTATCATCACAAATTATGGTATTGCACAAACAGAAAGGAAAAGTATAGGCCATGAAATCGTACAATTTCTACCAGAAATATGCTCAACCATCTACAAAATCTATTCCAAAAGACCTAATGGATGAATGTATGCATGATAATTTGACTTGAACCAAAAAAATTTATTTTTGGGAAATGAGGAAGAATCTTGGTGAGCCAAAGACCTCTGCAGATCTTTATGATGTGGAAGAGGATACAATGTTTAGCAAATTATAGAATAAGGAGCATCCAACTGAAGCATATCATGGCGATGATGATCATCCAAATAATGAGTATGAGTAGGATTCTGTGAATCCCACATCCAGTAAAGTATATTCAATTAGTAGAGGAGTTGATGTGTCCACAAAAGATAAATATACCAAAGGGGCAGATATTGTAGAAAAAATGGGCTACCCAGGTTTTGGTGGTCTGGGTCCTAGTGGACAAGGGCCTTGGTCTCCACCTGACCCACCAAATCCACCAAAATATGGTCAGAAACTAGGCCTTGGACTTCAATCATCATATTCATCAACAAAAAATACTACTCAGTCAATTTCATTTGTTCCAGCTTCAAATCTAGTTCTACTTGTTCCAAGCACTCAAATTCAATCTGAATCAATTGCCACTCCCATAGTTGTGGATATCATGGGTACAACTAGTGGTTTGAAAATGACATTACAGGTGGACATGGGATCAGTGGATCCCAGAGATCAAGTTAGTGTAAAGAAGAAGAAGAAGGTTATGACAAGTAGTAGTACAACAATGGAAATGGTGACTGTTAGTCCAACAATTGCCACACCTTTAGGACAAAACCCTTAGAATAGTCCAAAAAATCCTTTTGTAATGGGTTAGGGTGTTGCTACTCCTCATGGTGGAATTAGAAGGACCATAGGAAACATAGGTGGAAGCTTGTACATCATTGTAAGTGCTATTTCACCTTTCAAACATTCAATTGTGTCAAAAACCCCTGATTTTTGTTATAATGATTTTGTAACTAAATTTGAACAATCAAAAAATAGGAATAGATAAAATAGTAAGACATTGAAGATGGAAGTAGTTGGTTTAGCTCATGATGCAGAACCTACATCCAATAGATTATTTCCCACATATGACCCAAAGAAAGATATGATGGAGTTTATGGTTGTTATGCCTCCATCTAGAGATAACAATCCACTAGAGAGTCAGTTAGATCCATCTCAATTTCAAGTTAGCACCCTCCAAATGGATTTATCCAAAATTAAAAATGTGGACAAGATAAATGTGTCAAAAATGACCAACCAAGTGGTCTATAGTTCAATGATGAAGTTGGAGAGAGAGAGAAAGGAAAGCTTCAAGGCACAATAGATAAGTTAAAGGCAAACCTAGCAAATGAAAAGGAAAAGGAGAAAGCAACAGAAAATAGGTGTAAAGAATTAGAGAAAAGGATAAAAAATTCATCGTCTAAAGAAGCAATTGGAAAGGAAGAACATATGGATATAGAATTGAAAAATCTAAGGGAAAAATTGGAATAGAGCGAAAAAAAAATTGAGGATGAAAAATCCTCTTCATTAAGTATATACAAAAGCATGGAGAATGCGGAACAGGCAAATAATAACTTAAACAAAGAATTGGAGAATGAGAGGGTAAAAACAAAATAGTTGGAAGAGAAAGCAAAACAGTGGGAAGAGAAAGCATAGAAAATAAAAAAACATAGTGAACACCAATTCTTAGAAATGAGAGAAGACCTACAAAAGGAAAATAATACAATTAAAACTTACGAAAATAGCTTGAATGACCATGTAAATAATATAGTCAAGAAAATTAAAAAATACTTGTGTGGGAAAATAAAGGTGTCTGTTGATAGGTTGTGTGATTGGTTTGAATTGAATGAAAGTCTTAGAGATGTTTTTGGGAAGCTTAAAGAGCACATTGAGAAGAACAAACAAAATTGTCAGAGATAGAATACTGCAAATAAGATTTTGCAAGAAATCAGCACAACCAGTGTCAGGAATTTGGCAAGAAAGGGAATTTAGGATTGCGTTGGTGCATCAATAAAGGTGAACTCTGTCTTTCAAAAATGTTAGAAACTAACAGAAGCAGATAAAACTCTTGCCTTATTCGGGCCAAAGCTCACCAAGTTGAATAATAAAACAACCAAATTGATAACTCTTAGTTTGCCAAGTCCTAGTCCTGATTACTCATCAATGAATTTCATTGGAAGAGAAGCTTACAAAAAAAAGTTGGAGGACATAATGACGTCTGATTTAGGAAAGATTCCTCAGGATAGAACTCAAGGAGGCATTGCAAACTACATCAAAATGTTGACAAATTTGAATGTAGTATTGGAAGGAACATTTCTTTCAACTCACTCTTCCAAGTATGGATGGTTGACAAGGTTGTAGGTCATTTACTATAACATGACAAATATTGATCTTCCAACCAATGAAGAATGGAGCATACTAAAGAAACTGAGAGAATCATCTTGATCTCATCAATCATAGTATGTGAAAGTACATTCAGTTTCAATCATCTCTATATCTTTTTCTAATTACTTTAATTGAGTTTAAAGTTATGAGTTTGAACTTTGTTTTTTGAATAGGATCAGTGTTGCAGATGCTATTGCTAATGCTAATTTACTAAACCATCCTGTTAAATGCAAAAATGTACAGTTGTAGAGATGTTGTAGACTTTTAGTTGTCTTACTGATTTTGATTTTGAGACTTCACATTAGGAAAATTGACCTAAAGCTATTGTTGCTCCCTTGTTTCTATAAAAGGGAATTCAAGGTCATTGGATTAGGGTAATGAAATTAAAATTAGGTAATGTGCCAATGGGTATTGAGTCAGTGACTTTTGTAAACAGAATCATAGAGTTGTGTTCTTACTAATATTAATGAATGAATTGTTACATTGTATCATATTTGTAATTAAATTAATGAGAATCAATATTTCTAAGAATTGTAACATATGAATTGCTATGTTGTCAAAAAAATAATGAAAAATCTCCAAGAATTGCACCATATGAGCTGAATAATGAAAATGAAAACCATTATTAATTATGGAATTGAATCTTGATGACATTATCAACCACATTCATGTTTTTGACATTGGAATATGCTATTATGTGTAATGCCCTGCCAAGGAACCTAGGAGAACTTAACCTAAACATGCGACTAAGTTTGTGGTATAATTTTTTTCTAAAGTGTTAACAAACAACAACATCAAATTTTTACAATGCGGAAGCAATACAATGAAATATACAACTCACATAGATTACAACTCTCCAGGATTCCTTGATGAAGATTACGTTAACATTAATTAATTAATTTAGAATAGACATAGTTACAAAAATCATATAAACAAATGAACAATAAATGCAATATCACATATAAGGTAACATAGATAAAATTGGTACCATAAGGTATCCAAAATAACCTACATCCACTGCACATGTTGCAAGGTATGTAATACAATAATCCAAGGTAAAGTACAACAAGATAACTCTGAATAACTGATACAATGATACAAGATCAAGAAGAAGAAGAAGAAGAAGAAGAACACATCTCCAACAAAGAAGAATAAGAAGGAACAACTTCTACCGAGATCATCCAGCACTAGCGCATGAACGTCAAAATCTCAAATGGTAAAAGAATCACTACCACCCGACCTCGTGAACCTAAATGGTCCACTCCCACCGTGCTGAGGAGATAAGAAGAGATGCCACTCTGATAACAAACTCAATCAAAAGAACTAAGAAAAGGGTCCTAGAGGCTTTCTATCTCAAAAGTACCACTAACTAAAGATAAATAAACATAAAATAACCAATACATACAAAAACACCCAAATACCATAATCTCGAACACATATTCAATCACCAAATCAAATCAAATAAACCACTAGGTAATAATGGGACAAGGACACACCACAAGATAATACTGAACTGCCAAGACAACCACCAGAGGAAAATGCATAAAACTATGGAGGAGACTTAGGCTACATGATATGGGAGTGTCATCACATGGCCATCTACTTGAGTTACCCTAGACTAGTCACGCTGGACCCCGGACCCTCAAGCATTGAGTTACCCTGGACTGGCCACTCTAGGCCCCAGACCCATAATACGATCCATGTCAAACTAGAATACCCTCTCAAGAACATTAGGAATTCTAATCATACCTACTCTCTAGGTATCATCTCATTCTCATCCTTAGCCTAAACAAGCACTCAAGGCATAGGCGAGACCAAATCTCTAAGTTAACTTTTTAATGAATTCTATAAATTTTAATTGCTATGTTATCACTTTTTAACAAACTTACGATAGGTTACCCAGGTACTAACCACTTTGGGTCTTGGACCCCTATTGTAATCCACTCCCTTAAGATGCACCTTTTTAACCTCCCCTAGGCTCACAAGCAAAAACAACCACCTAAGTATCACCAATGATCAAATAAAACTCATTTAGGTTCCTTCTCATACTAGGAACATATTGGTTCTCAAATAACCATAACATCTCAAAAGTACTCTTAGGAATAATCAACAAGCACATAAACTTCACTTTGGAACAAGGTTAGAAAAGAAGATTGAAAAAGACTTCTCATAAAGATAATGCAACCAAACATTTTAAACATATAAGTCACATATGAAAAATATACAATGCATTTCATAAAAAAGATGTTCTCATAAAATATGAAAAATACACACATCTAATAACGTATGTGACATCATTAATTAACACTACCTAATTAAATGTAATTTAAACTAATATTTTAATAATACAAATAAAAATAAAATAAAATATATAATTATAATTATATTCACACTATATAATCCCAACTTCATAAACTTGGATTAAATCTAATTATAAACTACAAATTTTAACCGCAAACAATAAATTTAATTATTAACATAATTTCAATCCTATAAAAAAAAATATTATTAAATAATATAAACTACACTTAATAATTCAATTAAGTAACAACTAAAAGTAATTATAAATATATCCAAATAATAATTAATTACAAATAAACTGCATATATTATGATAACAAAAAAAAACAATTAATAAAAAGAAAAGAACACCAACAAGACCAAACAACACTTAAAAACAAAAAGGTAAAATACATGCCTAAAAACAATGAATCATTCCTAAAATAGAGGCACTAATTTAGGAACTATCACATGTTCCTTTTCCTTTTCAATTTTTTTTTCTTTAAACAAATTTAAATCCCATCAAACAGAAAAGGTCAATGTCATTTCAATTAATATAGGTGATAAACATGAACAAGAGGTATATAAAATAAAAATAACTAATCAAATTTAAGACTATCATATAAATAATATTAAACAAAAATTATTATTATTATTAAATAAGATAAACCATGATATAGTAATAGTCAAACATATTATATAAATTATTACACATAATCTAAATCGGTCTTGATAAACCAATAAGGTTAATGGTTCTCTTTCAATTTCATAATCAAAGAAAACCTTCATTTCAAAAATTCTAAAAACATCGACTATTGGAAGAGAGAAGAAAATAATCTTTTAAAAGAAAGAATTCTAATCAAATCCCAACTGGTACAATTTCATATTTCTTAATTCTTTCTCTCACATATAATTTTTCTCCAATTAGATATTTTGAATAATACATATATATAAATCCAAAAATGATTTCTCTTCACACACATGCAAGTAAATTTCAACAACGATCCTACTTGGAAAAACCCTAATCACATTCTTTCCAGAATTCACAAGACATACCAAATTCAACATTCAATTTTACATACAAATGACAAGCGCGAGGAAGACAATCTTTCCAAATAGAGAAATTGCAAAACAGTATTCAAAACCCTACCTCAACCATTGATGTTATGAAGCCACGAAGTCCAAATGCAAAACCAAAAATCAAAGCTTCACAAGAATTCCTTCAATTGCAACCTCTGAGCCAAAACCCATGTAATTCTTCCAAGTTGTATGAATTCTTCTCCCAAAACCTGTGTCCTCCAAAATATGGCCAAATCTCATACATGTAGGAATTCCCATTCCACATGCTAGGGTTTGGAACTCCACTCTCTAAAAGGGCTTGCATGAATTTAGACTTTGATTTGCAGTTCAATTTCAGTTGAACTCAAGTCTATTTTCACTTTGCTTTTGTTGAAAACACTTGAACCAAAATTAACTAATACCATTAATTTAATTTAAACAATTATTGATTGTGCAACTTTAATGCATTTAATTAAAATAAAATATTTAGTCTAAAGTAATTTCCACATGATAAATTAATTCTCAAATAAATACATTACAATTGATCAAATGTTAGATTTGCAATTAAATAATTCTAAGGTGAAGATATTTAATTAATCCTGATTAATTAAATATTTCAACCACAATAAACTAAACTTAACAATTACATTTAATTAATTTTCAATTAATTAAATAATCTCTCAAAGCTAAAAATAGAAAAGATTCCATTTAATTAAAATTATACTATTTAATCAAATTAAATAATCTAAATATAGAAAACATCCCAAACACCAAAATCAAAAGCATCACAAGGACCAAAGGACCCACATTCATACGCAAGAACAAGGATATAAACTCACGTCAATTAGATGAGTTTAGAAAGGGTAGGAATAACAGAATCTTGTCCACTATTTCAGGACAATAATATGGCTTAGGTTAGGATTTGGAACTGTGTTATCTCCCCTCTCTTACCATTTGAGATATTACGATAGGGCATGCTCATCCTGACAATTTAGGGAAGTCGATGCTCGGTGTGTGTGTGAAAATTGTACCTAATCTATAGACACAACACTTCAGTAAAACATTAGAGGTTAGCTAAAATGAAATCATACAATGAATTGAAAGCTAAACTAACCAGGCGATTTATTGCCTTCTAATAGGTGTGAGTATGATGTTCTCAGATTGTTATCGAGATCAGTGACCTTGACAACACCTAAACGAAGGATTTGAATGCAAAACTAATATGAAATGTACGCAATTATCTATTTTTTTAAATTTTCTATGCAATAATATGACAAAAACTGATATGAATATAATCTAGAATGAACTGATATGAAATTGATCTAACAATGATATGACAAAGAATCTAAATGAATGTAAAAACCAAATTGATCTCACAATAGCCTTGATTCGCAATAAGCTTTGATTCTCCAAATTCCAATTCTTCAAAATAGTTGTGCAATTCGTAGACGACTTTGGCAGAGTAAGCTCACAAAATTATGAGATGATTTGGGATGAGCTGAAGCCTTAATTTATAGAAATCCAGGGCTTTAGAGGTGCATGGATAAAAGCCATAAATCACTCAAATAACTCAGCTTGATTTTTGAGTTATTTTTAAATAAAGATAATTTAATTCACAAAAACATGCAAATCATGCAAAAATAGCTTTTTAACTCAAATTAGAAGTTTAGATCAACTTTGAAACTCAAAAATGATGTTGAGTTCCAAAAAGTCAATAACTTGCATTGATTTTCTGATTTGGAGTTTAACTGCTCTTTGATTGTGCACATGGATAATTATGAATTAATAAATAAATAAAGTGATTTATTTCCAACTTAACTGATTTTAAAATTAAAACAATTGATTTATGGGTTAATCAATTATTAAAATCAGACTTTTATTCAAAAATAATATCATTAAATATGACAACTTGCTTTAATTAATTAAATAAGAATTTAATCAATTAATGATAGGAATTTTGATTTATTGTCAAATTTAAATATCATAATTAGGAATAATGGAATTAAATTCAATTAAATAATTAAGTGGTAAAATTAAATTTAATTAATTAAATATTTAGAATATTCAATTAATCAAACTTTAGGATAAATATGATTTATCGCCAAATAATTATAAAATTAAAGATAATTAAGATAATTAGGAATATTACTAGGAATATTCCCCAATGCAAAATTTGAGATAATCAATTAGGATTCGATGATGTTCAGATGTGCCTTTGGTTAGGACTTTGATGTCGATTTCGTTCGATGTGTCGATATAGAGGTTAATGAACCTATAGCCCATTTTTGGGGTATTACATTTTGCCCCTCTTTGAATTACTGTGTGAAGCGCAGTGGTTCAAAGATAGTCTATGTATGATGTTTGAAACTGATGATTTGATATGAGATTGCAATTGATATGAAACAAAAACTATGATATGAGACAAAGATTGATTGAAAGATTCGAAGATATTAGGTCTTGAATGACCAAAGATAATGGAAACTATAAAAGTAATGAACCAATGATTGCAAAGAAGTGTCAAAATGCCTGATTCTGAACCTTATGATTGTGAAGAAGTGAGTGACCGATTCCAGACTTGATTGTCTTAGAAGAACCACGTAGGTATCACATCTGAACCCTTTAGTTACCGAAGAACCAAGGAAATAACACAATTGAACCGATAGTTGCAAAAAATTGATACAATTTACAAGATTAAGAGAATACCAGATTGATATGGATCGATGATGAATCTGATATGCCCCAAGTGATGATAGCTTTGCCCTGAGTGATGAGGACTTTTGATGAATCAACAACTAGACGTGGTTGTTATCTTGATTACTGAAGAAAGATAAGAGATGGAGGTATGTAAGGACCCAAGATGGATGGTGAATTAGGAGAGTTAGGAGGGGAAAGTGAAGGGACATAAGGACCCAAGATGGAAGGAAGACGTGAAGCCCTTTGTAGTGGTGGAAGAGGTCCCAGGATAGAAGTGGAAGATGCAAAAGGATAATTAACAAGTTCATCAACATTTATATGACAACCAAGGACATCAACATCTTTAGAGTGAGCATTAGAATTTTCAATAGAATCGTGGACATCTTGAATATGAGCACCTTCTTTGATAGGATTGTTCAAAGCTTGCAAAGACTTAGGAAGAGTATAAAGTGGAAGCGAACATGGAGTGGTAGAATAAGAAGATGGAAGGCTTTGATCTTGACAAGGATCTTTGGATAGCATAAGCACATAATTTTTCTCTTGATTTTCAATAGGCTTAACATTGGAAGGAACAACACCATTTTTACCAACCTTAATGGAAGTATTATATTTGGAAAGCAAAAGTGTAGTAAGGTTATTTTGATTGTCAATAAGCTCAACAGTGTAAGTAGTAGCTTGATCTTGCTTAGGAGAAGACTTAAGACATGGGGAAATGCATGAAAAAGGGTGTGCAAGATCAAAAGAACCCTGAGGCAGATAAGAGACCTTGGGAAAAGGAGTGGATGACATGGAGGGTTCTTGATCTTGATCTTTCTTTATGTTCTTTTCTTTATCATTTCTAGAGTCCTCTTGACATGGAGCCACTTCTAAGGACAAGGAAGCATGTTGGGATTGTATGGAAGACTGTTGTAGAGATGGTGAAGGACCAGATGAAGTAGGCATTGTAGCGTATGAAGGCTTAGGCTCTTTAGGTTTAGCATTATTGAAAGTATTAGTAGCCAAGTGAAGGTTAGCTTGAATTTCTTGAAGAGGTAGTCCTAGAGGATAACTATAGGGAACCATATGAAAAGTATCAGGGCTTGTGTCAGATGAAGGTTCTGTGAAAGATTTGAAAGACTCAGAAGCTTTAGGAAATGTATAGGTATTGGAGGAAGTAGGGGATGGAAGGGAACCATCACAAGACAAAGGTCCAACATTAACATGATCTTGCTTGAGAGTGTAATCTTTATTTTCAGCAGGAGAGTTCTTAGAGGAGAGATTCTTATAGTATTGATGCTTCAAGCTAGCATGATGCATTTTATAGTCCTCAGCAATAGTAGATGGATCATAATCAAGGTATTGTTCACAAAAATCATCAAAGTCTTTTTCAAAATTAGAATCATATGGATCACCATCATGATCTATCCAATGTGACATCCCATTTCTAGTAAGCAGGAACACATGACAAGGAGGACTCTTAGGAACAGAGGTGTCATAGGTATCATTATATTGTCCATCATCATAGTCATCATAGTCTCCAAAGATGGATGTGTCACTCTCTGTGGAAGAGGTATCATAAGGATTATCACATTGCTCAAATTCTATCTGGGGGCATGGTGACATGTACAAGTCTTTATCAAATGGAAAAGGACATAGAGCTTCCATGGAGAACTCTTTAGGTTCCTTTTCTTTCTCAAGTTTGTTAAGTTTGACTTGCATAGCTTGCATCTGCTTCATCATAGATATGATTAGAATTTCATCCTCATGTGTATTGATTCTTTGAGACATGTGTACTGATTCTCAATGGCTACTGTTCTATTCCTGACACAGTGATTTGTTCGACAGATTTTGGAAATAGGCTGAAAAAGATAAATATCTGATAGTTCTGACAATTTTTTGACAACTTTCAAAAATTTCCCAAATGACACTCTGCAGACTCATATGACAGTGGGTATGCCATGAAATGATAGTTGCAAAACTCGTACGATAGTTGAAAAACTCCTACAACAAAGGATCTGCTATGAAATGATAGTTGAAAAGCTCGTACGACAGTTGCTAGCAGGATTTGACTTTTGGAATTTGACTGGCAGAAAGACTCATACGACACTGGATCCCCTATCATACGACAGATGGGCAGTAATGAAATGACACTTGACAAAAACTCATATGACTTTCTGACCTCCTGAGATGACTTTTGACTCCAGAAAAGAATTTTACTTCAGATTTTGCAAATTTTGATTTTTCAGATTCAAATTATTTACAAATTTCAATGTCCAAATTTGAGAATTGTAACAGATTTGTTCATTTTCAATAACCAAATAGATAAACAAGCACACAAAATAGCAAGCAAGTGATTTCAAGCATGTCTGAAATAATGAACAAGGGAAAAAGCAACCTTGCGCATGAACAAGCAAGTGACTTATTCATTCTAATCATCAGAAGTGTTAATTGTGTATGTTCCAAAAATGTTTTGCAATAATGCACATAGACCCTAGAAAATGAAAATTTGGCCTCGCTAGGGTTTTTAGTAATGGTTTGACTCTACAACTTTTATGATCCAAAGGGGTGAACTCCAATCCCGGTGCACCAGGGTTTTGACATAGTCTGAGAACTTAATCTTCAGGAGCTACTAGGGAGATCTGACAACCCAACAATGAACCATACCTGTGGAGATTTCTTCCACAAGGACATTTATATAGCAGCTGTCACTACCACAGTGAAAATGGCTATTACCACTTGAGGTTCCATCAATGCAGTTTGCCCTGTGAAGGGAGTGTCTGCTATGGTTAACCCTCTCTAAAGGTGACTCACAATAGTATACCACAAGGGGACTTGGCTCCAGATCCAAGGGTTTGATGCCTTTTCACTTTTAACCTAGACAAAGTAGGTAGATAAATCTGAAACACTAAGATGAAGATTATCTCACCAAGGTCTATGATATCAACCCCACGTGATCTATCAACCTCTCCGAAGAGAGAATGTATCAATCAATAAGGTAAGACGCACGGACCCAGTAGAATGTGAGATGCACTAAGTATCCTCCCTACCTACAAGGATTCCATCATCAAGAGGGATTTCACTGGGAATCCAATCTCTCAAGAACAACAAATAGTGTTCATAGGGCCTAATTACTATGTTTTCACATATATTTTTCCGAAAGCAAATCTACCAAAAGTACTCAAAAGTAGAAAGAGGAACACTTAATGCTTAAAGAGAATATGAGGTGAGTCCACAAGGTGGAACAATTAACCCCTCACATAAGCTAAAAATGAGTCCACAACTTAAAAAACAAGTGAGTTTTAAAAAGCACAAAAGGGTTGCCTGGTGGAACAATTAACGCTTCTCTCCTATAGACCCCTCCCCTTTATGGCACTGAGATTGCAACCACGGGGCAGAATGAGGGGCCGATGGATTTAGCAAGTCCAATAACCCAAGATAGAAATCTAGATCAATCACAAGTATCTAAGACTACTTATCAATACTTAAGGTGTTACAACCTAGTCTTCAATTATGCAAATTTGAAGAAAAGCATGCAAAAAAAACACTCAAGCCAAACACATGAGAGATTCATTTTAGGATCCAAATTGAAATGTTATCAGATTAAGGGGAATACCTAGAATCCTTGCAACATGCTTAGTAGATTTTTACCTATTTTTAGCAATTCTCGTGCTTTTTCCAATCAAAACCAGCAGGAGTCAATCAAAAATAGAGAATTTCAATTGTTAAGATTAGTCGTTAGTCAAAATCTGAAAACCAAATATGACAAACTACCCTAAAAAATGAAATGACAGTTGAAATCTGATGTCAAAACTTGTACGACAGTGGGTCTATTACCAGACGACAGTCTAGAAACTCATATGATACTGGGTGTATGATGAAATGACAGTTGAACTTCCAGATGATAGTGTGTATAGCCTGAGATGATTCTTGATCCAATAGACTATCATATGATAGTAGGTACAGTGTGAAATGACTTTTGGCAGAAACTCGTACGAAGATTGTACGGATAGAAATTAAAAATCATAATTTTGCATAGAAACTGAGAAAAAGACAGAAATTGATAGAAATTGAATTGGAAACCCATTTCAAGGCCCCACGATGGGCACCAGAAATGTGTGTGTGAAAATTGTACCTAATTTATAGACACAACACTTCAGTAAAACATTAGAGGTTAGCAAAAATGAAATCATACAATGAATTGAAAGCTAAACTAACCAAGCAATTTATTGCCTTCTAATAGGTGCGAGTATGATGTTCTCAGATTGTTATCAAGATCAGTGACCTTAACGACACCTAAACGAAGGATTTGAATGCAAAACTGATATGAAATGTATGCAATTAATCTATTTTTTAAAATTTTCTATGCAATAATATCACAAAAACTTATATGAATCTAATCTAGAATGAACTGATATGAAATTGATCCAACAATGATATGACAAAGAATCTAAATGAATGTAAAAACCAAATTGATCTCACAATAGCCTTGATTCGCAATAAGCTTTGATTCTCCAAATTCCAATTCTTCAAAATAGTTGTGCAATTCGTAGATGACTTTAGCAGATTAAGCTCGCAAAATTATGAGATGATTTGGGATGAGCTGAAGCCTTAATTTATAGAAATCTAGGGCTTTAGAGGTGCATGGATAAAAGCCATAAATCACTCAAATAACTCAGCTTGATTTTTGAGTTATTTTTAAATAAAGATAATTTAATTCACAAAAACATGCAAATCATGCAAAAATAGATTTTTAACTCAAATTAGAAGTTTAGATCAACTTTAAAACTCAAAAATGATGTTGAGTTCCAAAAAGTCAATAACTTGCATTGATTTTCTGATTTGGAGTTTAACTACTCTTTGATTGTGCACATGGATAATTATGAATTAATAAATAAATAAAGTGATTTATTTCCAACTTAACTGATTTTAATATTAAAGCAATTGATCTATGGGTTAATCAATTATTAAAATCAAACTTTTATTCAAAAATAATATCATTAAATATGACAACTTGCTTTAATTAATTAAATAAGAATTTAATCAATTAATGATAGGAATTTTGATTTATTGTCAAATTTAAATATCATAATTAGGAATAATGGAATTACATTAAATTAAATAATTAAGTGGTAAAATTAAATCTAATTAATTAAATATTTAGAATATTCAATTAATCAAACTTTAGGATAAATATGATTTATCGCCAAATAATTATAAAATTAAAGATAATTAAGATAAATAGGAATATTACTAGGAATATTCCTCGATGTAGAATTTGAGATAATCAATTAGGATTTGATGATGTTCAGATGTGCCTTTGCTTAGGACTTTGATGTCAATTTCATTTGATGTGTCGATATAGAGGTTAATGAACCTATAGACCATTTTTTGGGTATTACACCCGGTACCTGCAAACCTGCATACAAACCCCACACGTACATACATATATAAATATATATAACACACAATGGCGGGGATCGATCGATCGTGTGGATCTCGCAAGCAAGTAACTGCAACTTCATCCCTCAACCACATCAAGCACATCAAACAAAAATATAAAACAAACACATTGACCATACACATGCAAATATGGGGTCAGTAAAACCATAAGCATCAATGATTTCCTAACATATTATTTATCATCCTAAAATAATATTAACATAAATAAAATTAAACTATGGGAGGGGTACTACATCCACCCCCCCTAGGGTTAGGCTTACTCCTGGAAGCCTACAAATAGATAGGGGTATGCATCCCTCACACATGAAGCATTTATAAGAACAAAACACAACATATGAAAACAAGCAATAAAATAAGAACATGAAATATAGTCATTATGAGCAATATAATTCTGGTTAGGAATAAATTGAAAATCACATTGATCAATCATTCATTAACAATTCAAAACAGATCTAAACCTTTATTCATTCATTATTATAGAAACCATGTAGAATCAATTAAATAAAACACACATTCAAATCTTCATAAAATAATAACCTGAGAATTTCATGTAAATCTAGTTAATGCAACACTCATATAAAATTCAATTCAAACATCCAAGTTTAATTTCATACCTCTAGGTTCACAAATAATAGTCTGAAATACAAAAGAGTTATATGTCTAAGTTTTTGTTTTCAAATTTTGACAGTTTAGACACCTAGTAGGAACACAACTTCACAGAGTTCCCAGTGTAGAAACTCAAGCTCTGATACCAAGTGTAATGCCCCGCCAGGGAACCCAAGAGAACTTAACCTAAACATGCGACTAAGTTTGCAGAATGATTTTTTTCTAAAGTGTTAACAAAAAACAACATCGAAGTTTTACAATTTGTGGAAGCAATATAATGAAATGTACAACTCACATAGATTACAACTCTCTAGGATTCCTTGATGAAGATTAAGTTAATATTAATTAATTAATTTAGATTATATATAATTACAAAAATCATATAAACAAATGAACGATAAATGAAACATCACATATAAGGTAAGATAGATAAAACTAGTACCATAAGGTATCCAAAATAACCTTCATCCATTGCACATGTTGCAGGGTATGTAATACAATAATCCAAGGTAAAGTACAACAAGATAACTCTGAATAACTAATACAATGATACATGATCAAAAAGAAGAAGAAGAAGAAGAAGAACACATCTCCACCAAAGAAGAACAAGAAGGAACAACTTCTACCGAGATCATCCAGCACTGGCGCATGAACATCAGAATCTCAAACGGTAAAAGAATCACTACCACCCGACCTCGTGAACAAAATGGTCCACTCCCACCATGCTGACGAGATAACAACAAACCACACTCCCATAACAAACTCAATCAAAAGAACTAAGCAAGGGGTCCTGGAGGCTTTCTATCTCAAAAGTACCACTAACTAAAGATAAATAAACATAAAATAACCAATACGTACAAAAACACCCAAATACCATAATCTTGAACACATATTCAATCACCAAATCAAATCAAATAAACTACTAGGTAATATTGGGACAAGGACACACCACAAGATAATACTGAACTGCCAAGACAACCACCAGAGGCAAATGCATAAAACTATGAAGGAGACTTAGGCTACATGATATGGGAGTGTCATCACATGGCCATCTACTTGAGTTACCCTAGACTGGTCACACTGGACCCCAGACCCTTAAGCATAGAGTTACCCTGGACTAGCCACTCTAGGCCCCGGACCCTCAATACGACCCATGTGGAACTAGAATACCCTCTCAAGAACATGAGAAATTCTAATCATACTTACTCTCTAGGTATCATCTCATTCTCATCCTTAGCCTAAACAAGCACTCAAGGCATAGGCGAGGCAAAATCTCTAAGTTATCTTTTTAATGAATTCTATATATTTTAATTACTATGTTATCACTTTTTAACAAACTTATGATAGGTTACCCAGGTACTAACCACTTTGGGTCCTAGACCCCTATTGTAAGCCACTCCCTTAAGATGCACCTATTTAACCTCCCCTAGGCTCAAAAGCAAAAACAACCACCTAGGTATCACCAATGATCAAATAAAACTCATTTAGGTTCCTTCTCATACTAGGAACATATTGGTTCTGAAATAACCATAACATCTCACAAATACTCTCAGGAATAATCAACATGCACATAAACTTCACGTTGGAACAAGGTTGGAAAAGAAGATCAAAAAAGACTTTCATAAACATAATGCAACCAAATATTTTAAACATACAAGTCACGTATGAAAAATATACAATGCATTTCATAAAAAAGATGTTCTCATAAAATATGAAAAATACACACATCTAATAACTTATGTGACATCATTAATTGACACTTCATAATTAAATGTAATTTAAACAAATATTTTAATGATAAAAATAAAAATAAAATAAAATATATAATTATAATTATATTCACACTATATATTCCCAACTTCATAAACTTGGATTAAATCTAATTATAAACTACAAATTTTAACCTCAAACAATAAATTTAATTATTAACATAATTTCAATCCTATAAAAAAATATATTATTAAATAATATAAACTACACTTAATAATTAAATTAAGTAATAACTAAAAATAATTATAAATATATCCAAATAATAATTAATTACAAATAAACTGCATATATTATGATAACAAAAAAAAAGCAATTAATAAAAAGAAAAGAATTCCCAAGGTCACTCTCAAAAAGACCAAACAACACTTAAAAACAAAAAGGTAAAATACATGCCTAAAAACAATGAATCATTCCTAAAATCAAGGCACTAATTTAGGAACTATCACATGTTCCTTTTACTTTTCAATTTTTTTTTCTTTAAACAAATTTAAATCCCATCAAAAAGAAAAGGTCAATGTCATTTCAATTAATACAGGTGATAAACATGAACAAGAGGTATATAAAATAAAAATAACTAATCAAATTTAAGACTACCATATACATAATATTAAACAAAAATTATTATTATTATTAAATAAGATAAACCATGATATAGTAATAGTAAAACATATTATATAAATTATTACACATAATCTAAATCAGTCTTTATAAAGAAATAAGATTAATGGTTCTCTTTCAATTTCATAATCAAAGAAAACCTTCATTTCAAAAATTCTAAAAACATCGACTATTGGAAGAGAGAAGAAAATAATCTTTTAAAAGAAAGAATTCTAATCAAATTCCAACTCATAGAATTTCATATTTCTTAATTCTTTCTCTCACATATAATTTTTCTCCAATTAGATATTTTTAATTTTTTATATATATATATATATATATATATATATATATATATATATATATATATATATATATATATATATATATATATATATATATATATATATATATGTATGTATGTATCCAAAAATGATTTCTTTTCACACACATGCAAGTAAATTTCAACAACAATCCTACTTGGAAAAACCCTAATCACATTCTTTCCAGAATTCACAAGACATACCAAATTCAACATTCAATTTTACATACAAATGACAAGAACGAGGAAGACAATCTTTCCAAATAGAGAAATTGCAAAACAGTATTCAAAACCCTACCTCAACCATTGATGTTATGAAGCCACGAAGTCCAAATGCAAAACCAAAAATCAAAGCTTCACAAGAATTCCTTCAATTGCAACCTCTGAGCCGAAACCCATGTAATTTTTCCAAGTTGTATGAATTCTTCTCCCAAAACCCATGTCCTCCAAAATATGGCCAAATCTCATACATGTAGGAATTATCATTCCACATGCTAGGGTTTGGAACTCCACTCTCTAAAAGGGCTTGCATGAATTTAGACTTTGATTTGCAGTTCAATTTCAGTTGAACTCAAGTCTATTTTCACTTTGCTTTTGTTGAAAACACTTGAACCAAAATTAAATAATACCATTAATTTAATTTAAACAATTACTGATTGTGCAACTTTAATGCATTTAATTAAAATAAAACATTTAGTCTAATGTAATTTCTACATGATAAATTAATTCTCAAATAAATACATTACAATTGATCAAATGTTAGATTTACAATTAAATAATTCTAAGGTGAAGATATTTAATTAATCCTGATTAATTAAATATTTCAACCACATAATAAACTAAACTTAACAATTGCATTTAATTGATTTTCAATTAATTAAATAATCTCTCAAAGCTAAAAATAGCAAAGATTTCATTTAATTAAAATTGCATTATTTAATCAAATTAAATAATCTAAATATAGAAAACACACCAAACACCAAAATCAAAAGCATCACAAGGACCTAAGGACCCACATTCATGCGCAAGAACAAGGATATAAACTCACGTCAACTAGATGAGTTTAGAAAGGGTAGGAATAACAGAATCTTGTCCACTATTTCAGGACAATAATATGGCTTAGGTTAGGATTTGGAACTGTGTTATCTCCCCTCTCTTACCATTTGAGATATTGCAATAGGGCACACTCATCCAGATAATTTAGGGAAGTCGATGCCCAGTACCTGCAAACCTACATACAAAACCCGCATGTATATACATATATAAATATATATAACACACAATGGCGGGGATCGACCGATCATGTGGATCTCGCAAGCAACTAGAACTTTGTCCCTCACCCACATCAAGCACATCAAATAGAAATATAAAACAAACACATCGACCATACACATGCAAATATGGGGTCAGTAAAACCATAAGCATCAATGATTTCCTAACATATAATTTATCATCCTAAAATAATCTTACCATAAATAAAATTAAACTATGGGAGGGGTACTACATCCACCCCCCCTAGGGTTAGGCTTACTCCTGGAAGCCTGCAAATAGATAGGGGTATGCATCCCTCAAACATGAAGCATTTATAAAAACAAAACACAACATATGAAAACAAGCAATAAAATAAGAACATGAAATACAGTCATTATGAGCAATATAATTCTGGTTAGGAATAAACTGAAAATCACATCGATCAATCATTCATTAACAATTCAAAATAGATCTAAACCTTTATTCATTCATTATTATAGAAAGCATCTAGAATCAATTAAATAAAACACACATTCAAATCTTCATAAAATAATAACTTGAGAATTTCATGTAAATCTAGTTAATGCAACACTCATATAAAATTCAATCCGAACATCCAAGTTTAATATCATACCTCTAGGTTCACAAACAATAGTCTGAAATACAAAAGAGTTATATGTCTAAGTTTTTGTTTTCAAATTTTGACAGTTTAGACACCTAGTAGGCACACAACTTCCTAGAGTTCCCAGTGTAGAAACTCAGGCTCTGATACCAAGTGTAATGCCCCGCCAGGGAACCCAAGAGAACTTAACCTAAACATGCAACTAAGTTTGCAGAATAATTTTTTTCTAAAGTGTTAACAAAAAACAACATCAAATTTTTACAATTTGTGGAAGCAATACAATGAAATGTACAACTCGCATAGATTACAACTCTCCAGGATGCCTTGACGAAGATTACGTTAATATTAATTAATTAATTTAGATTATATATAATTACAAAAATCATATAAACAAATGAATGATAAATGCAACATTACATATAAGGTAAGATAGATAAAACTAGTACCATAAGGTATCCAAAATAACCTACATCCTCTACACATGTTGCAGGGTATGTAATACAATAATCTAAGGGAAAGTACAACAAGATAACTCTAAATAACTGATACAATGATACATGATCACCAAGAAGAAGAAAAAGAAGAACACATCTCCACCAAAGAAGAACAAGAAGGAACAACTTCTACCTAGATCATCCAACACTGGCGCATGAACGTTGGAATCTCAAATGGTAAAAGAATCACTACCACCCGACCTCGTGAACCTAAATGGTCCACTCCCATCGTGCTGAGGAGATAACAAAAAACCCCACTCGGATAACAAACTCAATCAAAAGAACTAAGAAAAGGATCCTGGAGGCTTTCTATCTCAAAAGTACCACTAACTAAAGATAAATAAACATAAAATAACCAATATGTACAAAAACAACCAAATACCATAATCTCGAACACATATTCATTCACCAAATCAAATCAAATAAACCACTAGGTAACAATGGGACAAGGACACACCACAAGATAATATGGAACTACCAAGACAACCACCAAAGGAAAATGCATAAAACTATGGAGGAGACTTAGGCTATATGATATGGGAGTGTCATCACATGGAGATCTACTTGAGTTACCCTAGATTGGTCACACTGGACCCCAATCCCTCAAGCATTGAGTTACCCTGGACTATCCATTCTAGGCCCCGGACCCTCAATACGACCCATGTGGAACTAGAATACCCTCTCAAGAACATGAGAAATTCTAATCATACCTACTCTCTAGGTATCATCTCATTCTCATCCTTAGCCTAAACAAGCACTCAAGGCATAGGTGAGGCCAAATCTCTAAGTTATCTTTTTAATGAATTCTATAAATTTTAATTACTATGTTATCACTTTTTAACAAACTTACGATAGGTTACCCAGGTACTAACCACTTTGGGTCTCGGACCCCTATTGTAAGCCACTCCCTTAAGATGCACCTATTTAACCTCCCCTAGGCTCACAAGCAAAAGCAACCACCTAGCTATCACCAATGATCAAATAAAACTCATTTAGGTTCCTTCTCATACTAGGAACATATTGGTTCTCAAATAACCATAACATCTAAAAAGTACTCTCAAGAATAATCAACATGCACAAACTTCACTTTGGAACAAGGTTGGAAAAGAAGATCGAAAAAGACTTCTCATAAACATAATGCAACCAAATATTTTAAACATATAAGTCACATATGAAAAATATATAATGCATTTCATAACAAAAATGTTCTCATAAAATATGAAAAATACACACATCTAATAACTTATGTGACATCATTAATTGACACTACATAATTAAATGTAATTTAAACTAATATTTTAATAATACAAATAAAAATAAAATAAAATATATAATTATAATTATATTCACAATATATAATCCCAACTTCATAAACTTGGATTAAATCTAATTATAAACTACAAATTTTAATCTCAAACAATAAATTTAATTATTAACATAATTTCAATCCTATAAAAAAAAATATTATTAAATAATATAAATTACACTTAATAATTAAATTAAGTAATAACTAAAAGTAATTATAAATATATCCAAATAAAAATTAATTACAAATAAATTGCATATATTATGATAACAAAAAAAAGCAATTAATAAAAAGAAAAGAATTCCCAAGGTCACTCTCAAAAAGACCAAACAACACTTAAAAACAAAAAGGTAAAATACATGCCTAAAAACAATGAATCATTCCTAAAATCAAGGCACTAATTTAGGAACTATCACATGCTCCTTTTCCTTTTCAATTTTTTTTCTTTAAACAAATTTAAATCCCATCAAAAAGAAAAGGTCAATGTCATTTCAAATAATATAGGTGATAAACATGAACAAGAGGTATATAAAATAAAAATAACTAATCAAATTTAAGACTACCATATACATAATATTAAACAAAGATTATTATTATTATTAAATAAGATAAACCATGATATAGTAATAGTCAAACATATTATATAAATTATTACACATAATCTAAATCAATCTTTATAAACCAATAAGATTAATGGTTCTCTTTCAATTTCATAATCAAAGAAAACCTTCATTTCAAAAATTCTAAAAACATCGACCATTAGAAGAGAGAAGAGAATAATCTTTTAAAAGAAAGAATTCTAATCAAATCCCAACTGGTAGAATTTCATATTTCTTAATTCTTTCTCTCACATATAATTTTTCTCCAATTAGATATTTTTAATAATACATATATATAAATCCAAAAATGATTTCTTTTCACACACATTCAAGTAAATTTCAACAACGATCCTACTTGGCAAAACCCTAATCACATTCTTTCCGGAATTCACAAGACATAACAAATTCAACATTCAATTTTACATACAAATGACAAGCACGAGGAAGACAATCTTTCCAAATAGAGAAATTGCAAAACAGTATTCAAAACCCTAGTTCAACCATTGATGTTATGAAGCCACGAAGTCCAAATGTAAAACCAAAAATCAAAGCTTCACAAGAGTTCCTTCAATTGCAACCTCTGAGCCAAAACCCATGTAATTCTTCCAAGCTGTATGAATTCTTCTCCCAAAACCCGTGTCCTCCAAAATATGGCCAAATCTCATACATGTAGGAATTCCCATTCCACATGCTAGGGTTTAGAACTCCACTCTCCAAAAGGGCTTGCATGAATTTAGACTTTGATTTGCAGTTCATTTTCAGTTGAACTCAAGTCTATTTTCACTTTGCTTTTGTTGAAAACACTTTAACCAAAATTAACTAATACCATTAATTTAATTTAAACAATTACTGATTGTGCAACTTTAATACGTTTAATTAAAATAAGACATCTAGTATAAAGTAATTTCCACATGATAAATTAATTCTCAAATAAATACATTACAATTGATCAAATGTTAGATTTGCAATTAAATAATTCTAAGGTGAAGATATTTAATTAATCCTGATTATTTAAATATTTCAACCACATAATAAACTAAACTTAACAATTGTATTTAATTAATTTTCAATTAATTAAATAATCTTTCAAAGCTAAAAATAGCAAAGATTCCATTTAATTAAAATTGCACTATTTAATCAAATTAAATAATCTAAATATAGAAAACACACCAAACACCAAAATCAAAAGCATCACAAGGACCTAAGGACCCACATTCATACACAAGAACAAGGATATAAACTCATGTCAACTAGATGAGTTTAGAAAGGGTAGGAATAACATAATCTTGTCCACTATTTCAGGACAATAATATGGCTTAGGTTAGGATTTGGAACTGTGTTATCTCCCCTCTCTTACCATTTGAGATATTGTGATAGGGCATGCTCATCTTGAAAATTTAGGAAAGTCGATGCCCAGTACCTGCAAACCTGCATACAAAACCCGCATGTACATACATATATAAATATATATAACAAACAATGGTGGGGATCGACCGATCATGTGGATCTCGCAAGCAAGTAACTACGACTCCATCCCTCAACCACATTAGGCATGTCAAACTGAAATATAAAACAAACACATCAACCATACACATGCAAATATGGGGTCAGTAAAACCATAAGCATCAATGATTTCCTAACATATAATCTATCATCCTAAAATAATATTAACATAAATAAAATTAAACTATGGGAGGGGTACTACATTATGCATGATTGATGATGAGATATAGAAACTGACAGTAGACTTCAAGAAAAAGTTTAATAAATACCTAGGACCTACTACTTCTACAATGGTTCAAGCTATGACATCATATCATTATTGGGATCCTTGGATTCATTATTGGGACCCTCTCCTATGGTGATACTTGGACTTTCTAATTTGGACATTATATTATGATGGTTAGAGCTATACATTTACATTTATATTTTGTGGATGATGATATGTTTATCAGATGATTGATATGTTCATTTATGGTTATCATTTATATGTTTATGAAATGAGAAAACCATCTATCTTTATATGTTTTATGGAGCTAACCCAAGGATTTAAATCTAACCATTATCATGATGTTTTATGTTTCATGTATATGTGTTTGATGTGTTTTCATGACTTAGGATGAAGTCATAGTTACTCACTTAGTTGAGGTCCACATGATGTATCAATCTTGGTCATCTGTTTGCATATATCTAATTTGTATATATATCCATATGTATATATGTATCTCTTCTTGGTGATGCAGGATTGCAGGTACCGGGTATCGTCTCCACTTGGCTTCACAGGTCTGAGTGATCCCTCAAAATCCTCGATCATTATTGTTTTTATGGAGATATCACCAAGTTCCACAGGAAGAAACTCTACCTCTGATCCTTTTATCCTTAGGTGGAGAGTTCATGAGCCAATCCCTTGTGTGGATGTATTAGGTGATCTCTCAGTTTATTGATTTTGTGGATCTTGTAGCTAGTTTCTTGTCTGTTGCACTCTTTGAGAATGAGGTTTTGGGTATGGTAGCTCTAATTGTCTTCATGGTATGTTCAATCTTAGTAGATTATTGATGTGAATTATTGTTCATTTGAGGGTATAATTGAGCAATTTATCTTTATTAGTGGCTACTTATGTACTAGCGTATCTTGTTAGAAACGAGTTAGCATGTGATTTTAATATCAATAATAAATAATTTTATGGTATTAATAATATTTTATAATACTCATAATAACAAAATGTCTATGGAAATAATAGTAATAAATATTTTAATAATAGTGGTATGTTTCATCTTATATATATCACTATTATATTTTGTAAAGAATATGGATTAGTAAATAATATGTTTTATAATAATAATATTATGTTTGCAATAATATTTATAATAATAATAATATATGGACACATAGGCATATGCATACATATATTTATATAATTATTTGTGAGTAAGTAATTATTGCATTATATTAATAAATAATTAGATAAGTTAATGATTTGGTAAATGTGTTGTAAATAATAAATACTATTACCGTCCTTAGATAAAAGGAACATAAATTAGATTTTGGTAATAAGTAAATATAATTATATCTCTTCCAGGAAAGGCATTAATAATATTATTTAAACCTAACTATTAGCTGATGAATGGTTGGGATGGTTGCATCGGTTGGATTACCCGTGCAACCACCTCCTCCATTCTATATACATGAAAGATTTCCTATGTGAAAGGGTGTTGGATAGATGCTCATTTGAGAGGAAACAATAATAAGATTGTAGGAAAATTATTTGTTTTTTTTGTGAGGAGAGAATCCATTATTTGAGATTGGTATTTTGTTGATTCGGGTAGAGGCTGGAGTTTGCATTTTGAAGGATTTGAAGGAGTGCTGGAAAATTTTGAGAGGAGTAGACTCTTCTTCATCAACCGGTATCTGCAGGACTCCAGGTTGGAATCCATCCTGAGAGATAAATCTCTTTTATTGTATGGATGCTGGTGTTAGAGTTGTTGGAATGCTTATGTATATGTCTTTGTTTGCAGAAAGTTTATACATTATTGTAATATTGTATTACTGGAGAAAGTTTATACATTATTGCATTATTGTATTCTGTATTATTGTATTATTGCAGAACGTTGATACATTATTATATTCTGTATTATTGTTGAATGTTTACACATTATTGTATTATTTTTGTTAGCCATTTTTAGAATTATAAGTTTCTATGCTAGTCGTGTTCCTTTTATGGCTGTCATAATGTAATTTGTTGTCATAATTCTGAATTACGCGTGTTTGCATTAGGGTTATAGAATCTTGAGTTAATTGTTTTGATCTCTTGCATTTGGCTGAGTTAATTGTTTTGATCTTTGCAATTTGCTTGAGTTGGTGATTGCATTTTCTGTCATTAAACGTTCCCTGTCTTTTTCTCGAGTTGTAGTATTACGTTGTTTTATTCTCGTGTTTGGATTAGGGTTTGTATTGAATCCCGAGTTGTATTATTTACCAAGTTAGTATTATTACCAAGTTAGTATTATTAGGGTGCGTTTATAGAATTATAACACTTCAGGTTTATGTGTATACAAGTTTAATTTTGCATTTATGTTTATTGAAGTATGACATTTAATTTCGGGTTTATGTTTATACTAATTTCGGGTTTATGTTTATACAAGTATAACATTTAAGTATAATATAAGTTATACTTGTATAAAGAAATTAGGTACCTTCCGAGAAGTTTGAGATAGGTTTCAGCTTCATAGGAGTTAAGATGCAACTTCTAATTTTTGAGATTCCAAGAAAATATTAGACTTAGTTAAATTTTAGGCATATGGAATTTTTGTATAAACTATATGGATTTATGTATAAACTATATGTGATCATTACTTGTTTGATGGAGGTTACATGGTGTATTTAGATGCTTAAATATGGTTAGAATGTGTATAGGAAACATGATTAGGCTTTAGGATTGTCTAGGAGGTTCAGGACCATTCTAGGCCTCCCTAAACGTTCCTAATTTTTCTAAAACATCCCTAAACTATCTTATTATTTTCTATTCTTTGATTCAGTTCTCAAATGTGTTTATGATGTTTTTTTACTACATGTATGATGTATTTGTGATGTGTGGGTTAAGGGTAGAAAACTTAACAACACCAAGTGAGTGGATCTCAGGGCGGGACCAGGGCCCTAAGTGGCTAGAACTAGGATAACCGACTGAAGAGTTATTTAACAAGTGATAATTTAATTAAAACTTATGGGAATGGGTTCAAAAACTAAAAATATTAATATGTGCCTCGCCCATTCCATTAGTGCTAGTAAAGGCTATGGATGGGAGTGGGAGAAGGTGCCTATGTGTAGGTACGATCGAATGGCACTTGTCTGTATGAAAGTCATTCGGTTCCGCATGTGCCTACTTGGGGGCCAGGGCTCAGTGTGGCTAGTACCAGGACAACCCAAGGGGTGAGGGCTATGTAATGACACTCACTTAGGTTGTTGCTTAGAGTTTCTACCAAGCCTTAGAACCTTTGGGATAAGATTTATACTTTGATCTTCTTTTCATTTTCTTTTTGGGAAAGTTTACCCAACCCTAGGTATGGCCTAGCTATTCCTTCTTTGTGGACCTTGGTGTTTATCTCCTAGCATGGGGGTGTGGGCCTTTTGGTATCCACATGGTTGGGTGGTAAATACTTTTATCAAGGTATCTTTTTTGGATGCAATGCTTAAGGATTCATGCTTGCATAGTGTTCCATTTTTTAAGAATGAAGACTTGTTTTTATCTTTCATGATGTAAAATTATTGTTACCTCCCAAGAGGAGATGAATGTAATGTAATCATTAATTTATTTTAGAATTATGTAATTGGAATGGGTAGACTTAGGAGAAAGGAAAAAGGGAAAGTACAAACTTTATGTATATGGTGTATGTTGAAAAGAAAAGGATTTTGTAACATTCCAAGTTAAGTAGTATGTTTTTCATTATTGTTGATTAAGTGAAAAGCTATTGAAAAATCAAATGTAATATTTGTAATGTATCAAATGATTTAGATGATTCTATTTTCTTTAAAATTTATATTGTTCATAAAGGGTACTTAGAAAAAATAGATGAATTTAAATGGAAAAATTGAAATAAGAGTACTTTGCATTTCTTTATAAAGAATCTACAAATGTTGGGATGTAGTTTTCTTATAACGTAAATCAAGTTGTTAGTACACAATATGGACTTAATGATTTGTACATTAAATGAAAAGGGAACGTTGGATGAATCTAATTTAATCTATGTTTTGTTTATAGAATTCTTTTAAAAATTCAAAAAAATTCATAAATCATTACTTAGTTTTTCTTTTACAAAGAGAATCTTTGTTATCTTCCCCAGTTCCCTTGCGAGGAATGACAGTTCACATTAGGCAAATCAACCTAAAGCTATTGTTGCTCCCTTGTTTCTATAAAAGGGAATTCAAGGTCATTGGCTTAGGGTAATGAAATTGAAATTGGGTAATGTGCCAATGGGTATTGAGTCATTGACTTTTGTAAACAGAATCACAGAGTTGTGTTCTTACTAATATTAATAAATGAATTGTTACATTGTATCATATTTGTAATTAAATTAATGAGAATCAATATTTCTAAGAATTGTAACATATGAATGCTATGTTGTCAAAAAAATAATGAAAAATCTACAAGAATTGTACCATATGAGCTGAATAATGCAAATGAAAACCATTATTAATTGAGGGAGTTGAATCTTGATGACATTATCAACTAGATTCATGTTTTTGACATTAGAATATGCTATTATGCATAATTGATGATGAGATACAGAAACTGACAGTAGACTTCAAGAATAAGTTTAATAAATACCTAGGACCTGCTACTTCTACAATGATTCAAGCTGCAACATCATATCATTATTAGGATCCTCGGATTCATCTCTATCAACTTCATATCTTCCTTGGTTCTTTGATATGTTTTTTTCACTCTGCGTACTTCCGCTTCACTAATGTTCACTGCTAGTAGTACTAGTACTAGTACATGATTCAATGACATCATTGTCTCTGGCACTCCCACTTTGGTTTGAAATGTTGCCCAACCCTCTTCTCTAACATTTCTTCCTCCACAATTGCAATGCCCTTTCGTAAGGAAAAGTATTGACTTCATACCTGGATGTATAGAGCCTTAAGAAATTTTCCAAATTCTTATCTAGTTTTTTTCTTAGATTTGACTTTAGGAATCCCAAAGCACTAAAAACTCTCTCATCCTCCACCAACCCTAATATCATGGTCAAACATAAATTAGCAAGCTTGAAATATTCTGATATTGAATCAATCAACATTTCTCTCTCAGGTAGATTTTTCCAAAGCCTTGTTACTGATCCATCTTCAAGAGGGTTTTGCATAATATTATATTGTTCCCTCATTATCAGTGAAAAAAACCTGATTTCTCTCTCAAATGAGATTCATCTAAAATTTCATTTAGAGTTACTCCATTTAACTCTTTGGTTTTGCAAAAATGATCTGTCAAAGTTAGTAGCTTAGTTTTAAAATCTTTTAGATTGTTTAGTCTCCAATATCGAGGAAACACAATAGCCATGGATTCAAGTAGTTGGACTGGAGGGAATCTTTCTCTAATCTATGCGAAAAGATCAAAAGTAATGTGCTTCACCAAATTTGTTACAAAATCAATGATCTTGGTAAAGTCCTTCCTTTTAATACTTGATACTCGCTTCCTGGGGTTCTTTCCTGGTTCCTCAAACTCAATCCTGGCAAAGTAGTGCATTGGTATCTCAACTCTATGAACTTCTACACATAACTCCCCATTTGCACTAATTTTTAAAAAGTTATCAGGATTGTCCAAATCTATGATTTTCAGCCAGTTGGAAAATTTTACATCATCACATGATTGATAGAGATTATCGAGCATCACACATGTCAATTTACGTAGTGCATCATATTCTGCAATATACATAGCTCTTTGCTCAACCTTTTTCATTAAATTTATCATTTCCTCAAGCATGGGGAGAAGACCTACTAATGTTAAGAGTGTCTCTACATTACTTAACATTCACAGTAGCACAGAAAATTTTAGTTACCTTGCTTCGTCATGACTTGAGTTCATTAGACCAAGCAACGATTGATATTCTAAAAAA
This sequence comes from Chamaecyparis obtusa, assembly GCA_027943335.1. NCBI lineage: Eukaryota > Viridiplantae > Streptophyta > Pinopsida > Cupressales > Cupressaceae > Chamaecyparis > Chamaecyparis obtusa. Next base: position 334,469 of record BSBK01000428.1, on the reverse strand, counting down.
AATTGATGTGTTGGTCCATCCAAAGCGATCCATCTGGTATCATTATCCTTACAAAGCTTGGTCCCATTGGTTAGTCCTTTGGAAAAGTGGTTAAATTCCCTCAATCATTTTTTACTTTGACATAAGTATTGGTAGAGCTCTTTGATTAAAACTTCAATTTGTGTACTAGAGCATGCTTGCTAACAACTCCAAAAGCTAGATTCATTTTGTGGGCCATGTAGTGAATGGGAGTAATGTAGGGTGCACAAAAAGATTATATATTTGTGCAAAGACCACCCCTATGGCCTTCCATTACTGAAGCTCCATCTGCTCCAACACACACCAGCTTTTTAGAAATTGTCATGTCATTTATACCTCCATATTCAATTAGAGAACTCTTTACTAGTTCAAATAAATTTTCCGTTGTCGCATTATCCTTCATTTTAGCAACAGTTAGTAGATGAGGTTGGCAAAAAAAATTGTGTATAGTATAAACATGCATGCATACCTAGGAAGTATTGTCTACTATTGTAACCTCATCTAAAGACAATGCAATAAAATTTGACTCTTTAAGTTTTTCTTTAGATCCTCTTTTTCAACCTCAGCGAGGAAACTTGCCCATTTCCATCCACTGTTTAATGACTAGTGAATGTTAGGATAGTTATGAAATTTTAGAAAGTGTAATAAAGCACTCAATGATGGGTAGTCTATCATAGGATGCCCTCTACTCAAAGTATTAAACACAACACTTAACTAAACAACTTTTCCCATTAGTTCTACTTCCAATGCTTTTCCAAAACAAGCTTCAATAGAGCCTTTAACTTCATCAGGCTTCATCTTTATATTATGCTGAAATTCATATAATTTTGCATTCCTAACATGCTGAGATTCTTCCTTTGTTTTCTATCTTATCACTTATTTTTGAACTCCATCTATGGTTTTCTTTTCGTAAACTTTACCCATATGCTTCTCTATGGTGTCAATTTTTAGCTGCAACCTCTTTTCCTTTTTATTTATCTTACTGTAAATCTTACATCTACATTCTACCGAAGGCTCACCTTTAGTTGGATTGTCCACTAGTTCAATGAATGGATACTTTGACACCCATTCTACTTGAAAATTCCTCGACAAATCCCACATCCAATCTTTTTTTGATGCTCTATCATTCTTTGAATTGTATTTTCTTTTCTTCTTCCTTGCACCATCATCTTCTCTAACATTCTCAGTCTCATCCAAGTGGATCATATGATAATGGCTACTATGGGTATTTAACTAAAAATATTCTTCAAATTCATCGTAATCTGAGATATCAAGTTTGTTGACTTCTTCAATATGTCATGTAGGTTCAGGTTGAGAATCTTGAAAATCTTCTTGTGATGAAGTAGCTTCCCGATTTTGGTCAGAAAATTTCCAACACCATGACCAAAGTATGATGATAAGGTTCTACATTTTGCTGGCCTCTCTTGGCTTTCCCCATATCAGGGAGCCTTACCCTTATTCTTATTTGACATCTCCATTCTTCAACGAAATAAAGGCTACCAGCCTACCAGTGAAAAAAAATGTTTACTTGTTGAAGAAGTGACAATAGAACTATAATATATATAAATATAATTCATTCACCCTTAAATCATGTCTGAGGTCTCCCTGGTCACCACTGTTCACTAATCATTCCCCACTAAATAAGAATGAACTCAAATTTACATAGTCACAAAATAATAATCACTTACCTTTTCCTCAAATTCAATTGCAATCATGACTTGCCAATGTAGTCAAGACTCAATAGTCTGAACTTTGCTATCGATCAAATTAAATTGAGCCAAATTGTGTACAATAATGTTGATCTATGAATATATTTATACTAATTCTTTTTTAGCTAATTCGGTAGGAGATATTAGGTCTACAAATATTTGGCGAAGCCCATGTAATTATAACATGTCTTGTGTTATTTCCAAGGTGATTATGGGTCATCCAATACCTTGGTATGATTAATAAAGTTGGCGAAAATGCATCAGTTTGAGACATGCATCTATAAAATGCCAAGCAAATTTGGGGCCACCTATATATATATATATATATATAAAACTATTGGTGAATATAGGCCGTCCATTTGGGGCTGCTTTGAAATTATAGGCAAATGTTTAAAATATGTCATGCCCAAAAATTATATGCCATTGGTGAGAGTGTGACAGAAATAGACAAAATTAAATAAACTGATGGGCGATGGGCCTGGGCATTGGATCCAATTTTAACAAATGTGGGGCGATAGGGTCAATCCCATATGGGCAATATATTCACCAAATCGTGGGTTGCCAACAAGCGACATTCGCTAAATGGAAAATAATCACCACTAAAGTTTTTGTTGGTCTCTTTCCCCCTTTGACAACAGTGGAAAAGGGTGCCATAATTCATCAACTATCTTCAATGATCACTCCTCCTGAGGAGTAGATCCATACATTAAGTCCAAAATATGATAAGCTCTGAAAACCTCTGGACTGATGCATCCCTACATCATTTAATTCTCACTAGGAGGGGCCTGCACCCCAAGCATACCTCTGAGATACTCAAAGGTATCTTTTGGAAATGGCTTTGGAAAGATGTCTGCTATCTGTTCCTTTATGCTAATGTATTCCAATCTTATTTCCTTCACTGCTACCTTGTCTCTAAAGAAGTGATACTTAATAGAAATATGCTTATTTTTAGAGTGCATCACAGGATTCTTTGACATGTTTATTGTACTAGTGTTATCACAATGGATAACCATTGGTTCAACAAAAGTTATTCCAATATCTTTTAGCATTTGTTTCATCCAAATAATTTGAGTGTAGTTAATAGTAGCAGCAACATACTCAGATTCAACAATAGATTGAGCTATACAATCTTACTTTTTACTTAGCCATGAAACCAACTTTTTCCCAAGGAAAAATGCACCTCCACTAGTACTCTTCATGTCATCAAATTCCCTGCCCAATCAGCATCAATATAAGCATGAAGTTCAAATTCATCATTTCTATCATACCATAAGCCATATTCCATTGTTCCTTTCAAATATCTAAATATCCTTTTTACAGCAGTTGGGTGTGTCTCTTTAGGTTCTTCCTGATATCTAGCCACAATTCCAACAACATTAGCAATATTCAGTCTGGTATGAGTCAAATATTGTAATCCACCAACCATTGATCTGTATTTGGTCTGAAAAACACTCTTTGTCTCATTATTATTTGTTAGTTTATGACCAGTCACCATGGGTGTAACAACTGGTTTATAGTCTTCTACTCCAAACTTTTTCAACATTTCTTTAAGATACTTAGTCTGAGAAATAAAAATCCCATTCTTGTTCTAATTTATTTTTAGTCCTAGAAATAATTTCATTTCTCCTATCATGGACATCTCAAATTCATTTTCCATATCTTTATAAAATTTCTTACACATTTCATCATTGCATCCAAAGATAATATCATCAACAAAAACTTTTATTATCAGAATTCCATCTGCACTAGTTCTTAAATACAAGTTACTGTCAGCATTACCTTTTATGAACCAAAGGTGAAGTAATTATTTGTCTAACCTTGCATACCAATCCCTTGGATCTTGCTTTCATCCATACAGTACCTTCTTCAACTTTCATACCATGTCTTCATCTTTAGATAGAGGAAATCCATTAGGTTGTTCTATATAAACTTCTTCTTCAAGATCCCCATTCAAAAATTTAGATTTTACATCCATCTGATATACCTTGAAGTCCTTATGTGTAGCATAATCCAAAAATAATCTCACAACTTCTATCCTAGCAATAGGAGAAAATGTCTCTTCAAAATCTATGCATTCTTGTTGTGAATAACCTTTGCATAATAAATTCCTTCTTCATTCATTTTATTTTTGAAAACCCACTTAGTTCCTATCACATTTTTGTCTTTAGGTCTAGGAACCAATTCCCAAGTGTTATTTTTCTTTATCTGAGCTAACTCTTCCTTCATAGCTTTGATCCAAGATTCATCTCTACAAGCTTCATCAGTCGTCTTTGGTTCAAGTTGAGAAATCAAACAAATTTCTTCCCTTGTCTTTGATCTAGTCATTACTCCTTGACTTGTATTACCAATAATTTGATTTTTAGGATGATTTTTCTTCACATACCTTAGGGTCATAGGAATCTTAGTAGCCTCATTTGTGTCATCATCACAAGTCTCATTATCACATTCTGTCTCACCAAGTTCTTCTTCTTTTGTAGTAGCATCCTCCTTGATCTCTGTATTCTGATTACAATCATACATTCTCTCTTGTATTTGAAACTTTTCATCTATCTTCAAATTGTTACTTTCAATCATCTTCCTTAATCTTAGGTTAAAACATTTGTAACCCTTTCTTTTAGTAGAATTACCAAGGAAAATTCCTTCATCACTTCTAGCATCAAATTTTCCTATCTCATCATCTCTTTTGATAGAGTATTTACTACCAAATATTCTAAAATATTTTATAGTAGAAGAATGATTAAACCATAATTCATAAGGAGTCTTACTTGTACCTTCTCTGATTTGAATTATATTCAATGTGTAGACTGTTGTCCCAATAGCTTCTCTCCAATGCACATGAGATATATTTCCTTCAAGCAACATTTTCCTAGCAGCATCCAGTATTGTTCTGTTCCTTCACTCTGCTATCCCATTTTGTTGTGGAGTCCTAGGAGAATAAGTATGCCTTTGTATTCTATGCTCTTCGCAATATGAATTGAATAGATCTAAAGTAAATTCTCCACCTTTGTCTGATCTTAAACATTTTATCTTTAGACCTGATTCATTCTCTACTTTTATTTTGAATATCTTGAATTTGTCAAATGCTTTTGATTTATATTTCAAGTAAGTGATCCTTATCATTCTAGAAAAGTCATCAACAAAAAGTATTAAATACCTTTCACCATATTATGATCTTATCCTTGTAGGTCCACATACGTCTGTATGTACTAGATCCAACTTTCCTTTTGCTATATATGATTTACTTTTATAGCTACTTCTATTCTATTTTCCCATAACACATTCTCTACATATGGTGTTAGATGGTTTTTCAATCTTCGGTAGGTCTCTCACTACATTAGTCAAGCTTTCCTTCACAATATTATCAAAATTAACATGACAAAATCTTTTGTGCCATAACCAACTATCATCTATCTTCACAAAAAAATAAGAAGCTTTAGATGTATTTAACTCAAATACATTACCTCTAGATTTAGTACCAGTTGCAATCAAGTTTCTTGTCTTACCTCTGATAAATCATTTCCCATCAATGAACTTTAACCGATATCCCTTATCCATCAGTTGTCCAACACTCAAAAAGTTATGCTTAAGTCCATCAACAAGCAGTACATTATTAGTATTAGTCCTTTCATCCAAAGACATAGATCCTACTCCTATGATAGGTTTAGAAACATTGTCTCTAAATCTTACAACACCACCATCATACTTTATTAGTTTAACAAACTTTTTTTTGTCTCCAGTCATATGATGTGAGTAACTACTGTCTATAACCCATTCAGATTTCTTATCAACATGTGATACTAAATATTTTTCTTCATGTACTGGTTTTTCATCTTTAATATCAATCAATCCAATCTCTTCATAATCACAATCATCATCATCAGAGATACTTTCACTAGCATAATAACATTCCTTTTCTTTTGAATACTTAGGCTTGAAAAACTTAGGTTTGTGCTTAGGATCTCTTGTAGGACATCTAGATGAAAAGTGACCTATCTTATTGCATGAAAAACATTTCAAAGGTAACTTTCCTTAAAATTTACCCTTACCTCTCTTTTCTCTTCTAGAAATCAGTGCAACAAGTTCATCTAGCTTTCTTTCTTCTTCTTCTTGTATCTGTTCCCATTCATCAGTATATTCACCAAGCTCTTCTTTAATGTTCTCACTATTGGTGCTCAGAATTGTAGATATTATCTTCTTGTGTGTAGATGCCTTAAATGTTGTTTCAACTTTAGGTATAGAATCTCTCATTTCTACAGCTTCAAAGGTAGTTATCTTTGCAATTAACATTTTTTTGCTAAAGTTTGGAGTCAAGGGTATAATTTCTTCTATGGCCTGAACTTTGGTCTTGTAGATTGGTGTCAATGATCTAAGGATCTTCGCAATGACTTCTTCCTCTTCATAGGTGCCTCTAGAATTTATGATTCCAATCACAACCTCTGTAACTCTTTTTACATAAGCCCTAATTTTTTCATCATCCTTCATTTGTAGCTTATCCATCCTTGTTTTCCAGTTCTGTAACTTTTCTTGCTTGGTAAACTTGTCTCCTTCATACAATGCTTCTAATATTGTCCAAATCTTGTGTGCCAAATCCAAATCTTTAACTTCAGTAAATTTTCCTTCAGAGAGTTTGTTGATCAATGCTTCCCTTGTGACCATGTTATATGAAAATATCTTCTTTTCATCATCATTAGCTTTATCCAATTAATCCTCAGCCTTCATGGTTTTGTCATTCTTTTTAATCATCCAGTAGTCAATGCCCAAAATATCAAATGAGTTTGCATCTTGTTCTTCCAATTGTCAAAGTTTTCAAGATCAAATTTTGGACTATCTTTCCTGTAGAATGCCATCTCCAAGATCACCTCAAGATTTTAAGATTTCTCTTTAAGGACCAGTAGCTCTGATACCAATTGTTAGGAACATTCCACCAATACAACTGAGAGGGGGGGTAAATTAGTTGTATGCTAAATTATTAAACTTTATACTTTGAATAGAAGCAACATCAAATCAAATGAACACAATGAATGCCAACACAATAAGACAATATTTGTTGTCAAGGAAACCCTATTAAAGGTAAAACCCCGGTGGGAATTAACACCCACTAATGATATACTAAGAGTATAGTATCCTTGTTAGAAGATCTAGCCCTATTAGGAGCTGATTAAAACATTATAGTACACAGTCCTTGTTAGAGGATAGACCCTATTAGGAGTCAAGAAAAATAAGGTAGGCTCACTTCCCAAAGAAGGTTATGTTGGAAAAATAGTGAACGCTCCCCTTGGGAATTGTGACATGGTTTAACAGCCTCTTGTGTCTTCTATAAGTCTAGTGGTTGTATCAGGCATTAATAGGTTGATCTTTTGCTGCAAAAATAGCCACTACTTGTAACAAGTGGTATCAGAGCTTGGTCACAGTTTTGAATCCCCTCGGGTAATGCTAAGGGGGAGATTGTTGGAAAAATAGTCAGCGCTCCCCTCGGGATTCATGACATCCTTTAATAGCCTCATGTGTCTTCTATAAGTCTAGTGGTTGTATTGGTCATTAATAGGTCAATCTTTTGGTGCAATGAAAACCACTACTTGTAACGGGTTATGCCCACCTTCAGAACTCACTATTCACAACACAAGTGCATGTAAAGAAATATAAAATCTTGAACTATTTGATAGCAACTGTCTTTACTTGATCAGCTCCAATGAAGTATATAATTTATCCTCTACTCTCAATCCAATAGACACAAGCTCACAGCTTCCACAATCCTCTTTTACATCACATACATTCTGCCATATCTTTTCAAAAGAAAAGATCTTACATATATACCCTATTAAAAAATAAATGATTAGGTCGGCCAATTAGGCTTTCCTAATATAAAAATAATTACATAACTCCTTGCTAAGATACCCACAAGATCTAAGACAAGTATACAACAATTACAATTCAATAATTAAGGACTGACATCCATAATCCATGCTCTCCATTCATGATATACGCTACAATTCTGAGGTCATCTTCCAAATAGGTCATCTCCATAACACACACCAGAGCTGATGTCATCTTTCTTTTGGTACCTTGGTAAGATTAGAGAACATTCTTCAGTACATTATTTGTCATTGCTTAAGCTCGCAGCCTCGCATACACTAAATCCTCATCACTTGTAAGATACCCAAAACTCACAGACTTACTCTTTCAACTTCCACTATCACAGTCCAATAACCAATCTTCACCAAATCTTTTTTAACTCAGCCAATATGAAATATTACATCATACGATCTTAGATATAAGATCACAACACCTTCCTATATACACAACTAACTTCACACATTCTAAAACATTCGTACAGTATCCTTACATTGTAATAACTAGCATGTTCTCTTCGTAGAAACATATGTTGACATCAGTGACAAAACATGAATGACAACAACATTAATTCCAACATCACTCAACCTAGTAATTAAACATATTAAATGTATCCAACAATCTCCCCAATGCATTATCAATATCTAACATAATGATGATATTAATAAGTTCATTTATTATGATAAGATTAATTAAAAGGAGGGAATCATACAAAGTAATGATGATTTTGAGTGATATGAAGTAGATCTTATGTAATCATGATATGAATTGTCAAGCAAAGTGCAATATCATTAAGACTCATCCTTTCACACATACTTTGTGGGTTTTCAAAATGGCTCTTGTGTAGAAGGTGTTTTATTTTGTGCTTTGTGTGTCCTTTTTTAGAAAGTCTTCTCTCAAAATGTCAAAGAATAATTCTAGTAACTATTCTCTAGAGCCTAATTTCATGAAGGAAGATATGGGAGGGGATCTAAAGAGAGAAGAACCCTCAAAATGAAAAAGGGTTTAGGAGAAAAAAGTTTGGAAGAAAATTAAGAAGGGAAAGGTTGACTAGTATCTTTAGTGCTTGCATGGTAATGACAAAGACATAACTATGGAGTTTTCCTCTGGCTAGGACAATGGTGTGGTGCACATTAGGGGTAATTATTTTTGTTTGACTTTTGACTTGATTGAAGATATTACGGATCTCCCGCTTGATAGTATGAATTACTTCAAATATAGAAAAAATGGTAATAAGGTGTATAAGGATTTTCCTAAAACTATTGAAGAGAGGGAAATTCTTGTTAAGGGGAATGTAGATTATGTCAATATCAAAAAAATAAAGCTCATATGGGCACATGTCTTGAGGTTTATTATGGAATACTTCACTTTAGACGGAAGATTCACTAGGGTTTATAATTTCTATTTTGTTCTTGTGAACCATTTTTGTTATAAAACTAGGGTTTCTTTCCCTTACTTCATGTTGATTTCTTTGAACCAAAGTATCATGGATAATAGAATCAAGTCCAATTCTCCTATCCTTCATGAAGGGCTTATTTTTCTTATTGTTGAGTATGATAGAGATAAGATTCTAGAGCCTTTTCCTAAGCAGATGAGGAGGAGGAGGAGGCTAAAAATTTTGAGGAGGAAATTCCAAAAATAGAGGAGCCCAAAAACAAGGAGATTTTTTAGAAGGATGCTACTTTGATGGTTGAAAATGAAGAAGAGGAAAAGAACATCTCGGTGTTTTTCCCTCATTCTCTGGACAATACTAGTGATATTAGCCCTAAAGAGCTCAAGGAAGTTGTTGGAAAGGATTCCCAATAGGAGATCTCTAAGAATACTATAAATGTGTTGGATTAGTACCATTCTATAGATAATAATGCTCAAGAGGAGTGTGGTGAAGACAAAGAGAAGGGAAACATGGAAGATGAGAATTTTGATAGGGAAACTGATAATAGAATGTTGTTGGAAATGAGGGCATTGGTGAGATGGTTATTCCTAATAATGAAAAGGGTTCTACCCTTCTGGAGTCACTTACCAATATTGTTGACTCTACTGTCAACTGGGTTGTTGATGCTTGTCAAAATACTTCTGATGAGAACCTAAATAGTGAGAATAATAATGAGAAGGAAAAAACTACTAACAACTAGAAAAAGTTGATTCTACGGCTCTTGAGGAACATGACTTCAACACTAAAAGAGTTACCAACATGAGCATCTTGAATGTAGCTAGAAGCATAGCTATCCTATACTTAAACCTAGATAAATGGGCCTTACACGATATCCAAAATTTGAAAGTTAAGTATAGAGCCCTGGACGCTAGGAATGAGGTACGCAAAGAGACGGTGGATAAAATGAGGAATGATGCTTCCATGTACAATAGTAAAGGTAAAAATGTTTTTATTGAGGATTTTGAGAGTAGTAGTTTGTTGGAAGAGAAGATTAATAGCTTCATCAAGGAGAATCTTGCCCCCATCATCGAAAGAGCCAATAACAATGATATGATGCTCAGGAAGATTTTGACCCTCAACAAAAAGGACATCAAAGCTATTGTCACTAATCTGAATGCTTTGTATGCTTTGCTGGAAGGTAATCAATCAGACACTAAGGTCATTTTCATTGATGATGATACTACTAAGAAGCATGAGAAGACCTATGGTCCTGGCTCTAAAACTAGGTCTAGCACAAAGAAGAAAATGGCTTCTCTGTCCAAGGACCTTTTGAGCCTTAAGGACTTTATCCAGAAGATTCAGGCCATATTGGTGGACTCTGAGGATTTCCTCAACAAGATGGACTAATTTTTACTATTGGGCATTTTTTGTGTCAGTCTGTTGGTTGGTGTGTTGGAATTTTTTTGTTCTTTTTGAGGATGGAGCTTTTATTGTAATATCTTGGGGTCTACCCCTTTTGGTTATGTCATTTCCTTTTGGCAGTTATTTTTTGTTGTTGTTTTTAATCCTTTATCTTTCTTCTAGCTTGTAAAGGATTTTGGGGTCCCTTCAAAACCTATAGTCACCTCAATCAAAAACTTATCATTTAAATAATAAATTGGATATTCATTAAATTTATAAATTCATTATTAATTAAGTTGATACATTAGTCTCAAATCAAATTTTTCTATTAGCTAGTAACCAAGAATAACATTCATGTTATCGTCAATATCTCCTTTAAACTGGTCAATCCGAGTTGTTAAGTTTATAGTAACTTGGTTGACCTTATAAGTTGTCAATAGTGTTACAACCATATTTTGCATCTAGTGGATTCCCGTGGTCAACCTAGTCAACTGAGGCCTTATTTTCCCCTGACCTATTACTAAACTTGTATCAGTTAGCGTGGACTATTGTAAACATAGTGGCATGTGTTTGTACAACTGTAGTTAAACATTAGGTTTTAGCAAAAAAAATGTAGTTGTGTTCTGCCCAACTTTTGGGCATGGCAATGACATAGGTGCAGGTGGTAGTAGTTGAGAGCATTGATTATCTCACCCTTTGTATCACATGTATCATTTTGATCAAGACTCTTGTTGATGGACTTTTGATATTATTTGATGGACATTTGGATTATCCTTTTGATAGACTCTTCTTATGTATGATGTCATTATATGTTGGACATTTTATTTTTGATGATATATGCAGCTCTACATGTCTTTATCTATATGCTTTCTTTTGTTTTTTTTATGATGCAAAATGTTATGAATGCATTTATCTTGTATGCTTTGGATGAATATCTTATTTATGACATAACGTAGATGGATGCAAAATGTTAATAAAATGCCTTTAATGATTCTATTTATGCTTTAATGATTAATGATACATGTAAATATAATATGTACTCCAATATGATTCTATATGCATCTAACTATTTAATTTATGACGTGATGCAACCTAATGAATCTAAATGATAGTCTATGCAATGGTAATACAATTAGTGATTATGAACTTAATGAATGAACTCAATAAATGCAATCTAATGATTAATGAAAACTGAATGCAACTTAACATGCTACTAACTTATGCACTCCTATGTTTTTTATTTAGTCCAATAGATTTGATCAAATAAAGAAGTCATGATGAATATTTTTATTGTACTTCACTCTACCCCTTTTTCTTTTTAGAAAAATCCATATGAAAATTAATCTATATGAATGCAACTAGTTGTCTCTTTTAATAAAAAGGATGCTTCTTTTCATTGTTGAGATTTTTGGAATGTGAAATTGGTACAATCATCACTGGTTCAACCATGATGATCTAAATACCACTTTTCTTTTGAGATGCATGGATGAAATTGGTACAAACCTCACTAGTTTGATTTTCAACCATGATAGTATGAATACCACTTTCGTCGGATTCGATGTTGCAAGTGGATTTTGACATTAAGATATGAAAGATCAAAATGACCAAGGTATCATGTTGCGTAAATAGACAAAGATATGATTCTCTCCATATGTACATTTCCTTGATCATTCTTTGATGATCATTTCATTAGATAGATTTTACATACTTTGAAGCCTCAACCTTAAGACAGTCATGCATAAATCGAGAAAAATGTCATTCTTTTATCATTGCTCCTCTAATCAAAAGATCTCATTGATTTTCTAAAAAGACATGACTCCACAATCAAGTAACACTTTGGAACATTTTTCCATTGTTTTCAAATCCATATTTCAAGTAGAACTCCATCCATTTCAATATTTTTTTGTTATATTTTTAATCCTAATAAAGATAACGTAATGTAAAAATCGAGGATCAAAGTGTCAATCATTTTTTAGATCAAAATGCATTTGAATCAGGGATTGATATGAATCAAAATTTCAAGTGTCAAGTTTTTGGTTTGATGCATTGATTTGTGTCAGTTGGTGTATGTTTTATGAACCACTTTGATTTAGGATAAAATTCCCCCACTTTAATTCCATAGCGATGTTGGACTTAGGCAATTTTCCAAACCATGAAGAAAACCTTGGGTATTTACAAATGCAGCTCTGTAAATTTATTGTACAATATGTACAAATGATGGCTAATGCAATATATACAAGGATGACAGAGAAATGAAAATGGAAGATGAGACTAGACTTGACTTTAAGGTCAAATGGTGCATGTTTACTAGGTTTTCACTACTTCATTTTATTGCTCCTTTTCTCTCTTTTTTTTTTTTTTGCTACCAAGGTGCCTATTGCTAACTTTTCACCAAGATACTTTTTTTTTTTGTATTTTAATTTTTTTTTGCATTTTTTTCTTTCCTTTTTTTTATAGTATTATCAAGGCACCTGTTTGCCAGGTTTTCACCAAGATAACAATTTTTTCAAGATCCATATTTGAATGATCAATTTTTTGTTGTTTTTTACTTTCTTCACGAACTCTTTTCACTATTTTTTATTTTCTTAGGAATTCTTTTCACTATTTTTTATTTTCTTCATGCTCAATTTTTTCACTATTTTTGTATTTCTTTGAGAACTTTTTCACTATTTTTTATTTTCTCAGGCTCAATTTTTCACTATTTTTGGATTTCTTCATGCTCAAATTTTCACAATTTTTGGATTTCTTCATGCTCAAATTTTCACTATTTTTGGATTTCTTCATGCTCAATTTTTCACTATTTTTGGATTTCTTCATACTCAATTTTTCACTATTTTTGGATTTCTTCATGCTCAATTTTTCACTATTTTTGGATTTCTTCATGCTCATTTTTCACTATTCTTGGATTTCTTCATGGTCAATTTGTCATCGTACAAGGTTGATGTTGTCTTATCTGATACTCTTTTGAATGATACTCTTTCAAATGATTTAGGTATAAAATGTCTTTAGATGTATGCTATTGATAGGATCTTGTAACTCTTCCCCTTCACAATCAAATAATCTATAAGTTCATGTCCCCAAGGAAGATGTGATTATGAATAGTCCTAGCCAATTTGCTTCCCATTTTCTATTTTTTTCTCTTTCTGCTTGGTTCTTTAGATTCTCTCTTAACACTATATTACCCACTTGAAACTCCCTTGGATTGATATTTTTTTATAATTCCTTGACATCATATTTTGATATACCTAATTAAGATGTTCATATGCTTTTTTTTATGTTCATCAAGTAATTCTAGTTCTTGGAGTCTTGCCACTCTATAATCTTCTTCTATTAAGAATCCATGCAATGAAATTCACAAATATGGGATCTCCAATTCTAAAGGTAATATTGTTTCTTCTTCATAGACTAGTGGGAAAGGTATGTCTCTAACTGGTGTTCTTATAATTGTGTGGTATACCCATAATGTTGGATTAAATTGTATGTGCCAAACTCTTCTTGAGTTATCCACTGTTATTTTCAAGATCTTAAGGATATTTTTGGTTGTTTCTTTTGCCTATCCAATTCCTTAAGGATAGTAAATGGAGGATGTGTTAGGCCATTTTCCTGGCATAGCCAAAATCCAATGAAAATGGTCTATTCCTGCTAAAACCCTGGAAAATTGTCTTGCCCTGGCTGCAACTTGTTTTTATCTGCAAAGAAGATCTATCATGTTTTATATCTTGTGAACTTGGCCAGGGATAGTTCAAGATGTGACCAAGCTTCAGTCAAGATCACATGGCCTAATGTGTAAAAAATAGAGAGATATTATAGTTTTAAGGTTTGAGATATAGGTCTGAATCCATGTATAGGGTTTCATAAAATTTGTCTAAGTTAAAAAATCCTATCTTTAGTCTATTTCTCCGTTACTTTTTTAGGCCTTTTAGGTCCCCTTTCTGCACATGTCTTATTTCCCAGCCCAGGCAGTTTATTCTATTTAGCATCTCCGCAACTGAGGTGATCTCATGTTCTCTTGATTTTGGTAGTTTGGCACTAAACATCTAGCGATCTAGCAAGCGGTCTTTTTCCCTTTAGTCATTGAATCTCCTAATAAAGTAGCTAGGCCATGAAACATTCTGATATTCATCAAGGACTGTGGATGGATGATCAAATCAATGGCTGGTACATGTTTGCTGGATAAGACTCAGGGTTAAAAAATCATATGGAGATCTAGCGAATGCTTTATTCATGTATTCTCAGGATTAAACCAGGGTCAAGCCAACTATTTAGCGACTTGGATATTTCTTTGTTCATTGAATCGCCAGATAGATATGAGTGAGGATAATGGATTATGAGATCAATGTGGACCACATGATGAGATTTGATCAACAATTGTCACTATGCCTTAGCCTAAATTCATTGACAATTTCCTTCTTGCAGGGCTGCGACTGAATGACACCTATCAAGGTGGGCCCAGTTTCTCAAAGCTACGTGGTCAGTTAAAGTTTGATCAAGATCAACGATCATCGCATAGCAGCAATGTAAAGATGTCTAGATGTTAACCAATGTGATGTTATGACTATCGTCTAATTTTCCAACAGTCAAAGACCAAGATCAAGGTGGGTCTAATGCCAAGTGTTGTTGACATGTTTGTTTTTCATTGGTCGTGAGGGCTGGTGACTTGGAAGTTGTCAGTGGGGATAGGATGTTGTAGGTTTCAAGTCACTGTAGATCTACCTTGATCTAATGGTTTTCATATAAATGCAAAGCAGAGATGCATGAGGTTTTACTGATCAAAATGTTGTGATAGCTATTGATTCTTTCTTAAGTGAAGATCAATGTTCTTATTTTAAAGACCAATAAAGTGATGGGTCCAGCTGCCAGGTCATGCTGAGGTGCTTATTTCTGATTGGTTTCCGATAATGATGATGTGGCTAGGTATTTTTAAGGGTCTCAATCAAGTGTTTGATGATAAATAAAATCCATCTGATTTGTCGAGAAAGAATGAAATTACTGGTCACATTTTAAACTTGTCCGATTGACCATTACCACTAGAAATTTGAAATATTTAAAGGTTTTCAATGAGTAAATGATTGGTTATTTAATTCTTGGGTGACTGATCTACTTGATTTGATCTTGTCTGTTGTCACAGTATGGTCCATAAATGATGCTTGTCTGCGGAGGATGTCTATGATGTGGAAAAGTGGGTGAATCAATCACTCAATTTATGATGTAGATGAAGTAAACAAGGAGCTCAAATGATGAAACCTCCAATCTCTAGTGTACTAGTCAGGATTTTGGCCATAAATGAAGATCAATTTGGACTTGATTGCTCCAGATTGCTTGGCATGTCACTTCTGTAGTAAATTTCTTGATCATCTGGTTGGTATGGTTGTTGAAACCCTAGTTATGTCCTAGCTATCCAAAGCTTGTTGCATCCTTTCTTGAGGATTCCAAGATACCTAGTGACTATATATAGCAGTTTGATGTATTTTTCAAAGGATGGTGAAATTAGTAATTGAATAGAGAGAGCTTGGATTTAGGGTTTGCTTTCTAGCATTCTGCCATTTTAAATGTATTGATACTAAAATTTCAATGAAAATACACTTGAATTCCAATTTAAAATTTGTGTATGTCTTCTTGTTTTGATCTTGAATTATTATATGTTAATTTTACAAAGTAAGTTAATGTATGGTTTACAAAGTAAATTGTGAAATTATCTTTGAGTTCCTTCCAAAGTCAGGATTAAATTTTAGAGAATTCACGATTGAATGAGAATTTGATGTCTGAGTGTGAGAGTGAGGGGCATAATAGGAAAAGCACTTATTCTAGATTTGAGTGTGTTTGAGTTAAGTTTTTTGTTGAGGGATATTGTATTTGACTCTTTTCCCTAGGATAAGACACTGATTTGTTCTCAAGAAGCAGTTCTTCATCATCAATAAATTTATAAATGATGAAATCTTTAAATCAATGTGTCAAGGACATTTATGCTTAATATTTTTTGATTCCTTTAAGAAGTGATTGAAAGGTATACCCACCTGGGCATTAAAGCTCAAAGTGTAGGAGTATCATTCTCTTGATCCTTGTTCATTGAATCCTTTTCTTGTCAGATTTGGAGTGGTGATAGAGTCAGTGACATTTGTTTGTAAATCATATTGTAAATCTACAAGTAGAAAGAAAAAGGAACCAACAGGATGAATGATGTGTAATTTATCACACAACTCATTTATATATTTGTTCTTGAAATGTTTTGCATTTTCTATTATTATTATATGAGGAATGTCATGTCTAACATTATGTGATTCAAAATAAACATTGTAATTTGCTTTCGTATTACAGTAGACAAAGGTACTTCTACCCATTTAGTAAAATATTCTATTGTTGTGATTATGAATTTGTGACCATTGGATGATGGTGGATAAATCATTCCAATTAAATATAACCCCCATTGATAAAAGGGCCAAGGTTTTTTCATTACATGTAATTCTTGTGCTGACACATGAATCAAATTACCATGGTATTGACATTTTTGGAAAATTTTAGCAAAATGACACGCATCTTTTTCTATGGTTGGCCAATAATAGCCCATTCTAAGAAGTTTCTTACATAAGGTCAAACCACTTGAATGTGATCTAAAAATTCCTTTGTGAACATCTTGTAAGGTTGTTTTCAATTCCACATCCTCTAGACACCTAAGAAGAACTCCATCAAGACTTTTACAATACAATGTAAGGGTATAGTGAGAGGCTTGTCTTATAAAATTTCTTCTTTGATTTCTGGTTTGATCCAAGGGAAAGGTTTGGTCTTTTAAGTAGGTGTGAATAGGTCCATACCAAGGAGATTCATGTCCAATTAATAGGAAAATAGTTTGGGAATTAGGAAGGTCAAATAAGGTTTGTTCCCACTCTTCTACCAAGAACTCATGGCATGCATTTTGATCCGACATGTGTAGGAGAGAAGCTAATGTTGCCATGGCATCTACTGCTTGGTTTTTTTTTCTCTTGGTATTTTCTCAAATGTTATCAAAACAAATTATTTCTTCAAATCATCTACCATCCTTTTGTAAGGCATCAACTTATCATCTCTTGTTTGATATTCATCATTGATTTAATTAATGACAATTTGTGAATCACTATATACATGTAACTTTGTTACTTTCCAGTCTAGAGCCATTTTCATGTCTATGACAAGTGTTTCATACTTGAAAATGTTATGAGTACATGTACAGAGAATTTTGTAAGATTTTGGAATAGTAGAGACTTGAGGTGTGATCAATAAGATACCTGCTCCTGAACCATGTTGTGTATATGAACCATCAAAATAAAGTTTCCATGTCTTGGATTAAATATTTATAATTTCTGCATTTGGGAATTCTACCAGAATAGGATATTCCTCTATTAAAGGTGCTTCCTCCAATTGATCTTCTATAACTTGGCATTTTATTTCTTTCCTATCCAAATATTCAATGTTGAACTCACTCAATATTGTGACCCACATTACCAATCTTCTTGTTAGGGTTCTTTTTCTCAATAGGTACTTCAAAGGGTCAATTTTAGCTATGAGTTATATTTTGTGTGCCAACATATAATTTCATAGTTTTTGTGAATAAAAAACCATCACCAAGCATGCTCTTTCAATGAAGCTATAGTTCAACTCATATTTGACCAAAGTCCTGCTAATATAATAGATTTCCTTCTCCTTTCCATTTTCGTCTTTTTGAGCTAGTAATGTACCTAAGGAATGATCCATTGCTGAAATTTACATAATAGTAAACACTTGCCTCTTATCGGTGGCATCAATATATGTGGATTCATATGATACTTCTTGAGGAGTGCAAAGGCTTCTTCACATTGATCATCCCATTTGAATACTACATCCCTGTGAAGGAGTTGAGTAAATGAATGACATTTTTTGGCTAATTGAGAAATAAATCTTCTTATGGATTGTATTAGTCCTTGAAGGGATCTCATTTTTCTTATGTCTCTTTGTGCCCCAATTTCTATTATTTCTTTAACTTTTTCAAGTCTACCACAATACATTTTTCTGACACTATGTATCTAAGTAACTTGCTAGATTGTACCAAAAATGCACTCTTTTTTGGATTTAATATTACTTTAAATTATTTAAGCCTTGTAAAAATCCTTTCTATAATTGAAAAGTGTTCTTCTATTGAGTGATATTTGGCTAAGATGTCATCCACATAGTCTTCTAGGAATTTGTGCATCATGTCATAAAATATGGTAGTCATAGATCTTTGATAGGTTGCTCCGACATTTTTGAGACCAAAGGGAATCACATTCTTACAAAATGTTCCCCAAGAACATGTAAAGGAAATCTTATCATGATCTTCGGGAAAAATTTTAATTTGATTATATCCATTAAACCCATCCATGAGAGCAAACATAGAATGACCTATTGTCAAATCTACTATTGCATCAATGCTTAGTAGTGAAAAATCATATTTATGGCATGCTAGATTGAGATACCTAAAATATGTGCATACTTTGATTGATTTTTTAGGTTTTGAAATAGATACAATGTTGGAGATCCACTCAGCATAATCAATGGCTCTAATGAAACCAACCTTCAATAATTTCTCCAATTCAATTTTAACTAGTAATGCAAAATGTAGATGCATTTTCCTTAATTTCTACTTGTTTGGTCTGACTCATGGCTTGATTTTTAAATGGTGTATAATAATATTTGGATCCAATCCTAGCATTTCATCATAAGACCAAGAAAAATTCACTTCTCTTTCTTTGAAAAATTCAATAAATTCTTCTCTTTCTTCTTTTGACAAGGAAGCTGCTAGATGTATAATCTCCAATTCTGATTCTGTACCAATGTTGACTTTTTCTTTGGGTTCGATCAAAATATATGATCTTTCCTCATAATTCTTGAGTAAAGTGTCCAATCTCTCTTCCTTAGGTGCCATAGTTGGGTTTTCACCTTCAAAAATGTCCTTTATTTTTAATTTTTCTCGATCTTGCATTGCCACATTATGGTTTTCACCACTAGACCATTTTTTTTCTTCATTATTTTTTTTTTTATGACTAAGAGATTGAACACTTTCCACTATTATTTCTCCTTGATAGATTTCATTGGTAGAAGAGGGTTCAACTGCATTTATGTATAGGGCCAAGGAATTATCATTTGGAAATATGGGCATGTCATTTAGCTCTATATAATTCTAATCAATTAGTTTTGGGTATATAATGGATAAGGTATCATTGGATAAGCTCAAATTCATAGTATTTAAGGACAAGACTTTGTTTGAGGGTTCATACATTTTATTGCTTAAAAATATGATATGTGCTTCCTCTAGGTGTTCTTTAGAACTTGGATAAAAAATTTCCTCACTCGAGTCCTCTTGGGTTTCTTGGGGATAAAAATCTCATGTGTTAAACCTACAACTAGATTATCCTATTCTTGGTAATCATGAAGGTACATAAGGTTCCCCTATCCATTGAGATCCTTTTATTTCTTGTCTAGAAGTAGGTTCTTGAGTAGAATCCAACCCTTTATTTTAACTTGAAGTTTGACTTGAGATTAAGTTTTGGTTTGAGTCTTGTGTTTTACCTGAATTAGATATAGGAGAATATGAATAAAATCCACCACTTTTTCTTGACAAGATCCTTCAGATAAAGAATCTCATTCCCATTCATTAGAATCCTCATCACTTTGGGAATGTAATTGTAATTTTTTTTCATAAATTGTGGATGATTCTTTTAAGTTATCTTGGGTTAAGGTATCCTAACCCTGATTACTATCTCTCCAATTCATTTCTATGGTTTCCACCAATCCTTCATTTTTCTTACCCAAGGGTCCTTTTCCTTTGTACCCCATCTTTTGCATGATTTTATATCCCTTTCCATATTTGTGTGTTGGGATGCTAATATTTTGAATCTTTTCTTCATTTGATAGCTTATTTGAACTTGATGCTTCTTCATCTTTATAAATCCATTTTAAGATTTCATTATCATCCTCTTTTCTTTATTTTACATTATTTTTTAAAAACATTCATCATTGTATCCATGCTTTGATAATGTATATCTATGGCTTTAATTTGAGAAGATTTTGAATTGTCATGTTCTTGGTTTAAGACATTTTATGCTTCTTTTTCCTTGGAATCTATCCAACTAACTTTTTGTTTTCCTTTAGTCAATGTATATAAGTTACTTTTTTCTTGAGTCAAACTACCAAGATATCTTCTTCTTCCATCTTTCTTTTTCCTTTTTCTAGAGAACTATCATTTGAAGTTTGACCTTGACTTATTTCTCTTGATGTAGTACATTCACTATAATATGGAACCAATGATTTATTTGAGAGTTTAATGTTATTGCAACATTGGAATAGATTAAAATCTACACTCACCATGATTTATTGGCCCGTATAAGGAAATTTTAGACATTTATGATATGTTGAAGGAACCTCTTGCATTTCATGGATCCATGGCCTCCCTAAAAAAATATTATATGTCAATTTTAGATCAAGCACTTGAAAAATAGTTTCTTTTTTGGATAGAACCAACTTGAATAGGAGGAACCACTATTTATTTAGAAGACCTTTCTTCATCATCATAAGCTTTGATGGTAATTTTTATTTTAGGATCAATGGCTTCTTCGGAATATCCTAAAGCTTTCATAAGACTCAAAGTGCAGATATTTAGGCTGGCCCCTTCATCAATAAGGACTCTTTTGACATGGTTCTTGTGTATCAAGACTTCTATATGCAATTGAAGATTTTGAGGATGATTTAAAGACATGTCATATTGTTCAAAGAAGGATAAAAGACATGGTGATTTGAGGTGTCCAACTATGTTCTGAATTTTGTCAACATCCAAGTTAAGTGGAACATTAGTCTCAATAAGATTTTTGTCCAAAACTTCTTTGTGGATTGGTGAAAGTTTCAACAATTCCAAGATTTTTATTTGCGTAGGTGTTCTCTAGATTTGGTCCACAAGATTGTATTGTTTTGAATATGATGATGTTTGAATTGGTAAAATGATTTTAGGGGTAGTCCCTTGAAAGGTGATTTTTGATGCTTTTCCCCTAGTTATAACATTAGAGATTTTTTAATGCCCCACCAGGGAACCCAGGAGATATTAACCTAAAACATGTTGCTAAGTTTGTAGAATAATTTTTTTTCTTAAATTTTACAAACAATAATGAATAAACAAGCGGAAGTAAAACGTAAAGTCTGTAAGTACATAAAAATAAACATAATTTCCATATTAGATTACACATATCAAGGGTTCCTTGACATAGAAACTATGCAAATACAATTGCATTCATCAATTACATTTATCCCCTAACTCAAATACACATTACATCTTAATTACACCTGAATAAAGTATACATAATCATCAACATCCATTGCACATTTCACAGGGTATGTAGTTACAATTAAATACAAAGTACAAAATAGAGAAAGTACAAGAATAAGAATAAGTCTCCAAGAAGATAGGATAAGAAGTAACTACTACTAGGATCATCCAACACTAGAACAAGGACATAAAAGTCTCAAATGGTAAAAGAATCACTACCTCCCGACCTCATGGAAACCTATAGTTCCACTCCCACCATGTTGAGGAGACAACATCAAATACCACTCAGATAAACAACACCAATCAAATTAGGTAAACTAAGAAAGGGTCCTAGAAGCTCCTATATCAAAGGTACAACTCATAAATAAAAGGGACTCTTACTAACCTAGAGGCAACCAACACATGTACAAAACCTAGAATAAAGTCAGGGAAGTTTCGTCACATATGTCAACACCTTGGAATGATCGCATTGTACTATGACTTCCAAGTGTGATCATATGCAAAACCTAAAATCCTCTCATGACTTGATAAGGATAATCGATCATGCCAGACTAACCATCACTACTAGATGTGAAAGCATCGTCTCCCACTCTCATCCTTAGCCTATACTAACACTCAAGACATGGGTGAAGAACTATTATCTTATTAATTCATTTTAACCCTATTTAGTTTTATATTATCACTTGATTAAGTAACTTACTAAGGATACCTAGGTAGCCACTTGTGGGCTCCAACACCTACAAAGTAAGCCACTTTCCCTCTAACACCTAGATAACCTACCATAGGTTCATAGTCTCGAAATCATGACTCAAGGTCAACATAATTCATAATTTCCAAATCTGGTTCCAAAGAATAAAAGGAACACACAACAATAAATTTCCATCATAAAATCAAATTCATAAGGTTGGGTCACAATATAATCAACTACCATACAAGTATGCAAGGCAAACAAAGAAAATGAAATATCTCTAACCGCGCCTCTGATAACAGTCCTATTAGGCTAATGTAGAAAGATTCCCCTCTAATCCAAACGCATAAGGAATACAATAGTCATCAATAGAATTTAATAAAATAAAATAATTTGCAAAATTCTATCATGAAATTAATCCATTAATAATTACTAATAAACTATTATTACATTTAACAAATTAAATTCTGACCCTAACAAATCAATTTATTACGTTATTAAAACTACTAAAAACACTATAATTTCAAAAGTCTAATTCAGAAAATAAATAAAGTTACCCAATTTCATTTAACAAATATGTCTTTGGAAATAAACATGCCATAAATTCATTTCCATAATTAACTAATAGAATAAATTATTTAAATAATCAACCCAATTGATAACAAATATTAATTAAAAGAAAAATATGCCTAATTAAACTATACACATATGGTAAAAATATATATACATATATCAGCCATATTAATATATGTATATATATTAAACTGCTATTTAATATTTTAAATAAAATAATTTTTATTTTATTATCTTTATTATTTTATTTTATTATCTTATTATTTTTATTTTATTAATATTTTAAATTTTAATATTTTAACATTAAAAAAAACAAAACAAAGTCAAGTGGGGGGGACCCGCTGGCCCCACCCCCTGCTACTGTCATGACAACCTAAGGACTACCGTCAGCAGCCTTAGGACTACCATCGACAACTTGTTGGCAATTTGGCTGAGTAGGATATCATGATGTTGTCATTATGGAAAAATATATTCGGATAGTGGGGACCAGCTCAGATGGGTCCTCTGGGGGTCTTGCTATAGTTTCAAAGTCTACCATCTTCAAGGGGGAAATCATTCATGAGGAAGGTAATCTTATGCTGATGAAGTTTTCTAGTATTCATGATTTTGATAGTCGGTTTGCTTTTAATGTTTATGCTCCTAACTCCAAAAAAGCTAGAACTAAGTACTGGGAAAGAATCTGATCTATCACCTCTCCCTTCCAGTCTGGTAGAGAAATTATTATGGGAGATTTCAATACTCCTCTCAAAGAAGGGGAAAAGCTTGGTTGGAGTATCCCTAACTTGGATAGAAGAATGGATCTTATAGATTTTATTAATGATCAATTCCTCTTAGACTTGGACCTCCATGGGGCTGAGTACACTTGGTCTAATAGAAGAATTGGGAAGGATTGCATTCAAGTTCTCCTTGATCATGCCCTTATTACCCCTGATTGGTTTCATCTCTTTTCTTGCAATCTTTCAACCTTGGCTAGAATTGGTTTAGATCATTCCCCCATTTCTCTTACCCTTGATCCCCTTTTTGTTTAGAGAAGCTTCCCTTTCAGATTTGAGAAGATGTGGACTACCCATCCGGACTTGAGCAATAAGGTGAAGGAATGGTGGAATATCCATATTGATGGCTCTACCATGTTCAAAATTGCTAAAAAAACTCAGGAATGTTAAGAATAACATTAGGATTTGGAACAGGAATGAATTTGGTAGTATCTTTTCTTCCAAAGCTGAGATTCTTATGGATCTTAATCTTATTCAAGGGGAGATCAAAAAATTGGGTTATGATTATGACCGCCTGCAAAAACAAAAAACCTTACTTTTTGATTATCATAATGTGATAGGAAAAGAGGAACTATACTAGAAACAAAGATCTAGGTCCACTTGGTTGAAAGAAGGGGACAAGAATACCAGGTTCTTCCATCTCTCCACTATGAAACACAGGGTGGCTAACAGAATCAGCAAACTCAAATAGGAGAATGAGATTATTTTGGAGGATAAGGACATAGCGAATGAGGTTGTTTCTTTTTTCTCCTCCCTCTTATCTAAAGACCACCTCCTCTCTTTAGACGATCAGGCTAAGATTCTAGATCACATCCCCATGGTTATCTCTGAAGACCAAAATAAATCTCTTTACTCTATCCCTAAGGAGGGGGAAGTCTTTAAAGATGTGCAATCCATGTCTGGGGATAAAGCACTTGGCCTTGATGGTTTGTCCATGTTCTTTTTTCAATTTTTTTAGGACATTGTTAAGCGGGATGTGGTGCAAGTTGTTTAGGAATTCTTTGGCTCTAAAAATATTTTGAAGGAGTTGAATGCTACCTTCCTCATTCTCATTCCTAAATTTCTTGGTGTAGAGACTATGGAGAACTTTAGAGCCATCATTTTATGTAACTCCTTTTATAAGATAATTTCCAAGGTGCTTACTTTAAGACTTCTCAATCCACTTCCCCTGATCATCTCTCGTCAACAATCTAGTTTTGTCTTAGGCAGACATATTATCGACTCTATCATCATTGTTGATGAGGTCATACATGCCCTGGATTTGGCTAATAAAGAAGGGTTCTTCCTTAAGCTTGATCTCTCCAAAGATTATGACTGGGTGGATTGGCATCTTTTGATGAATATCTTGAAATATTTTGGCTTTAATCAAGGTTCTTGCAGTATCATACATCAACTAGTTTCCTCCCCTTCTCTAGTGGTGTTGATCAATGGGTCTTCATCAACTTTCTTCAAGCCCTCTAGAGACCTCAGACAGGGTGACCCCCTCTCCCTTGTCCTCTTCATTATAGTAGTTGAATGCCATGGGAGACTCATTTCTGCTAAAATTTCCTCCAGGGCCTTGCAGGGGATAAATCCATCCTCTAGGAATTCCAAATTCTCTCATCAACAATTCGTTGATGAAACTATTTTGGTGGGAGAGGAAACTATCAAAGAAGCTAAGGCTATGAAAAGAGTGTTGAATAGTGATAAAAATGCTACTGGTCAGCTTATTAACTGGAACTAGAGGTCAATATTCTTTATCAACACCCCCCTCAATAAATAGATTAAGATTGTTGAGATTTTGGGTTACAGATCAGATTCCTTCCCTTCAACTTATTTGGGTCTTCCCTTGGGGTTGAAACCTCCTAAGTCCTTTTGAAATAGTTTAATTGACAAATTTAATAGGAAGTTGGCAGGTTGGAAGAGGTGCTTCTTAGCCAAGCTGGTAAGATTCAGCTTCTAAAATATACTCTCCAAAACCTTCCTACCTATGCTTTGAGCCTCTAGTCTGGGGTGGTGGACCATAAGAAGCTCCCTCTTATTTCCTGGGATAAGGTTTACACTCTAAAGCATTTTGGTGGTCTTGGCCTCTAGAGTATCAGGACCTTCAATAGAGTGCTTCAATCCAAACAAGTGTGGCATATATTTTAGGATATTGGAGACTAGCATGACATTATGGTTGCTAAATACCTCCACTCCAATAATTCTTTGAAAAACCTCTTATTCTTCAATGACATTCCTAAGGACTCCTTCATATGGAATAGTCTCCTTAGGGCCAGAGAGATTGTTGCTTCTCGGGCCAAATGGAAAGTGGGGAATGGAAATAATATTAGCTTTTGGAATGACAATTGTCTCCACTTAGGGATTCTAGATAATGTGGATCCTTTCAAAAAATTGATGGAGGTTTGCTTATGTCTTTTTGGTTCTAAATTATGTAACTATAGAACTAGTTATGATTGGGTGAATCTGTGTTCTATTTTGCAAGATCTGGAATCCCTCATGAAGTCCCTCTTGGCTTTGTCTCTTTCTTAGTCCCAGGATACTTTAGTTTGAGAATCCTCCCCCAATGGGACTTTTTCTATCACTTTGGCCATTATGGCTCTTCCCCACCCCTCCCCTCCCCCATATTGGGCCAAAGCTTAGTTTCTTTGTTGAATCCCTAAGATCAAAATATTTTTCTAGCTGGCTCTGCAGAACCATATCCTCACTGTTGATAACCTTGTCAAGTGGGGATTTTCCTTGCCTAATATGTATGTCCTTTGTAGGTCTAATGTTGAGTCTATGCAACATCTCTTTCTCCACTATCCTTTTGTGGTGGAAGTCTAGTTTACCCTCCTTTCCTCTTTTGGTCAGTCTTGGATTCTCTCTTTGACTATCCTTGATTGTTTCTCCCAGTGGGCTCCCTGTTTCCCTGCCTCTCCTACTTTCAGGAAACTTTGGTCTTTGGCCTTTCCCCATCTTTTCTAGGAAATTTGGAAGGAGTGCAACAATAGAATTTTTAGAGATCTTCAGGATCCTTTAAAAGTGGTTCCTTCTAAAATTATTCATTCTCACTTTGAAAACTTCTCTGTTAGCTGTGGTACTAATGTCTTTTCAAGTAACTACATGGATCTCCTTCCTATATAGACTAATCATCAAAGCGATAGTTGCACCTAGCTCTTCCCCCCTGAGGGATGGTTCAAGGCTAACTTTGATGGAGCATCCAAAGGTAATCCTAGTTTGGCTGGCAGTAGAGGAGTGATAAGAAACTATGTGTGTGAATTTTGTACCTAGCTATAGACACAACACTTCAGTAAAACATTAGAGGTTAGCAAAAATCAAAATTGTGTAGTGAAATGGAAACTAATCTAACCAGGTGATTTACTACCTTCTAGTAGGTGCGAGTATGATATTCTCAAATTGGACCGAGATCAGTGACCTTAATGACACCTAAATGAAAGATTTGAATGCAAAATCTAGATATGAGATGAATGCAAGTCAATATATATTTTTGGATTTTCTATGCAATCAGATGAAATAAAACTAATATGGATCTATTCTATATGAAAAACTGATATGATTAATTTTTATCGCCAAAATGGGTAAATAATCTCATATTTCAATTTTGATCCCAAAAATGGGTTTAGAACGTCGAAATTAGCCAGGGGTGCAATTTTCATGAAAAATAGAGTACTTTTGAAAATAAGGTCAAAAGCTATATAAAGGCCAAAAGGGTCATTTTCAAATCATTTTCACCATTGACTTCTAAAAACTTGTGGAGCCCTCTAAGTGAGAAAATGGAAGAAATGAAGGTACCTGTGAGTTTGCATCATTTTGAGCACAACCAAAGACAGCAGAGACCTCAGTAGTACGGACATCCAGTAGGTGGACCTCTTTGCCTCTCTGAAAAGTCAATTTTTCTTTGATAGGATTTTTAGTACCTTTTTCGTATGCTTTTAATTTTTTGATTTTGCATGCACAAAAAATTGTATGACCGTCTGCCTGGACTCGTATGACTTTTCAACCCTAGGTAGAAGGTCATTTCATTAACCCCAAAGACTCATATGAGAGGGACCCAAGAGTCGTACAACATTTTGTCGAGTCCCTCATAACTCATATGAGGAGGTATACATTATCATACTACTATGCTTTGTCGTATGGTATGATGCAGACACTCGTACAACTTTCCCTACCAGTCTGAAGTGTTGTATGAAAAATAGTGAGCCAAAAACTCATTGCTAGGTCAAATTTTTTATTTTTCTGATCTCTTAGCCTAATTTTTGACCTTTTAACCTACCTTTTGAAATACTGAACTGTCCAATTTGATGCACTTGTAACCTATTCTGTAAACTGAATTACTGATAGGGTGCCCAGTTTATGTACTGTGTAGGTCATATATCTTGATGTTCATTTACGTATCTCACATCCAACCACTCAGAGACTTTATGTGTCACTGTTAGACCCCATGAGGTTACATCTTGCTTCATGTGGATTCAATTATCTCATTCATTTACCTGAGATTAGGGTAAATCACAAACTTTTGACTGCTTTGATCGAGCGGTTTCACTCAGAGACCCAGACCTTTCACTTGCTGATTGGGGAGATTACTGTGACCCCAGAGGATGTCTATCATATACTGCACATTCCTTTCCATGTAGGGTGATGTCCAAAGTATGTTAGTTTAGGGAACTCAGGTCTATTGGCTTTCCAACATCTCTTCAGAGATGACACATAGATGATAGCTCCGATTTCTTGGGAGACCTTAGTTCAGCATTACGGACAGATGAACCAACTAGAGTGTATCATTGCCAAGATGATAGGTGGTATCATTATGTTTGATCATCAGTAGAATGGTCTATTGATGGGCTAGGCCCCGATAATTGCATGCTTGATGGTGACTCCTTCTAAGTTAACTTGGGGTCAGTATCTTTTGGCACATATGTTCTCTAAGATGCACTAGGTAGTGTATCACAAGAGGAAGAATTTTGCTACAGGAGCTCTTATTTTACAGATCTAGGCGTGGGAGCATATCCCAATTTTTAGACCAGTATGTACCTCACAGAGGTAGCCACAGGAACCTATGATATATATATGCTGGATATGTCATACAAGGATGGATGGGCCATACTGAGTATTGGAGGTGATGCCTTGATGATATGACTTTTGTTTGATGGAGGCCATATGTAGATATTGAGCCCTAGCCTACTGCACGTGAGCAGTTTAGTTTCTTCTTTTAGATCTACATATTGATTGGGAGGTCCTCCTCCATTCTAGAGAGATTCATTATCACCAAGGTCTGGTGGTAGTATGGATGAGTGCAGGATGCACCACAAGATTATGCCACTTATGCGCAGATAGCCCAGGAGCTTGGACTTGGATGGACCCAGAGACTTTCTTATGCCTTGTGTGCATAGGAGTATAGTGCTATCATCGGTAGAGATTGGGAGTATAGACCATAGGTTGTGGATGTAGGAGTGACAAATGGATTTATCTCATGGCTTGCTGATCATCTAATTTATAGATTTTCTAACTCGATAGAGTTGATACCCTCCATGGAGGAGGTGATGGATGTTACAGGTGCTCCAATGGGACAAGGTCCAAGACCCACATAGGTTATGATTGTACACCCCACACCTCTGAGACTGAGAGCGATGGCTCCTCCATAGAGACCATCAAGATAGATGAGGCCCCCTCGTCCCACTAGTTCCACAACAGGTAGATCTACAGGTTCTCAGAGACGGACAAGGGGAGAGGGTGGTACTTTAGGGAGTGTTGGTTTAGCTGAGGAGGTACTTGCATCTGAGTAGGTTGTAGGTGGTGATACTGATCCAATACAGGAGGATACTGGGTTTGATCTGGGTGCAGAGGTTAGATGTTGTAAGGCATAGAGAGCAGAGACCACAGAGAAGCCTACAAAGGATACTGACATGCCAGAGGTAGATGCTAAGCCTAGTGTACCATTTTCTACATAGGAGATCATGAGGAGGCTTAGATTATAGGTCCAAGACCTGAAGGTGTGTAGTTCTCACTGGGAGGAGAGATATCTAGAGGCAGATAGACAACACATTAAGCTTCGTGGTGAGGTGCAAAGATTAGAGATAGAGGTTATCCATCAGACCTCCAGATCTTCTTACTATGTTTCAGCATACTACACTATGGTTCCACTTGCTCAGAGAATTCCTTCATACTCTCAGTACATGATGGCATCAAAGGGAGTGAGGGAACCTAGGGCTGAGGCAGTACTAGATGCCCCACCACCACCTCCACCAGATGGTGAGGATCAGGCCGATAGCTGATCTGTCCTGATATTCTGATATTCTATTGTTTCATTGATATTGATATTGATACTATCTAATTACTGATAGCTCATCGAGCCCATTCTTTTGTATATTGTGCCAGTAGTGCACCCCTAACTATTTCAAGTTTTATGATATATGAGATCAAGATTTCGGTTATGACTTCATTTGTACTTATCATGTTTTTGAGTTATGATGATATCATGTGATGATTATGCTATGAGTAGTGTAGAATGTATGTATGGGTATATGCAATGCAATGATTTCTTTCATATGTATGGATGTAATGCAAATGTGTTTTGATTATGAAAAGATGTATGTATGTTTTATGCTTATGCACATGGATGTAGTGTAATGCAACATATGGTTATGATATGAAATGTAAATGCAATGATACACATGATATGTTTTTCAAGAATTGATGAAGACAAGTACTCAGTCTTATGTCAAAAGAATGTTTAACCCAGGAGGATAACTGCTTGTGATTCCATGAAGAGACCTTCAAGTTAAGTGTTAGCTCTTGTGAGATTTGAAGAGGTGATAGAAGAATCATTTAAGTGTTGAAGTTTATGTAGCCATTTGTGAGATCATGAAAACATGCAAAATGCAAAGAAACATGTAAAATATAATGCAACCTAAGACCTAGAACCTAGTCACTGATCATGTGTCAGTTGATTTCATCATTGAATTTTTAGGTAACTGGATATATCAATATAATGTCCACTAGTCATGAAACTATAGACATATGAATATCAATTTGTATACGCAAGGATCAATACAACACCCACTGGTTAGGAAACCATGGACATATGAATATTGATTTTATTTTCAGAATGTTGGATTAGATATAAGCACCAAGGCACAAACGCCAAGATGACCTGAATATCATGTCCATTTTGATATAGCAATTTGTATAAGCATCAAAACATAGACGTCATGATGACTAAAATATGCCTTGCATACAAACACATCAAACAGTCAAGAGATCATTCTAAATCCAATGTGAATTACCCGTAGTGACCCTTTATCATTCACATCCTTAGGTAAGATCACATTTCACAATAGGAGAAAGAACTCACTCAAAAAAAAAGACAATAGTTAGATCAAACTACCTTGAATTTTTTGGGTATCAATGGTTGAGGTACGCATGGCCATCCAATTTGAGATAGAGGCTCTTACAGTCGGACACCATTTCAATCCAAAATTTCCAAAGTTGTTAGATTTTCACATACAAACAAAAGACAAAGAAAAGATTATGCCCCCAGTCATTACTCTCTATATCCTGTAAAGGACATCATTGAAGAGCTCGTGGGAAAAAAATATGCAAAAATCTCAATGTGAATCAGCAAGCATACAAGGAGATAAAAGCATGTAAAAAGCATAGATTGTTTTTAGTTTGTGTTTGATGTTTGATTGCATTGTTGATTGACTAACTGACTAACTCAAATGAAGCTTCAAAGGACTCTGACTAGATATGACATGTCTAAGATACATTGGAGGCCATAGGATATGACATTGATTGCCCCCAAGTTTGAACATTGATAGGATACATATGCTTTAGCTGATTGGTGCACAGACTGACTTATTGAAAATAGGAATGCGAGAACAAACCAAGAGATATGTACAAACTAAAGCAAGACTGAAAGCTAGGAAAGACCAAGATTGTGCTAGTAGATGGAGCATTTTGAAACAAGTGGCACTCGTTTGCCAGATTTTCACCATCTTGGTAGTGATTATATTTTTGCTACCAAGGCACCTGTTTCTAAGTTTTCACCAATGCACTTTTTCTTTTTCTCATTTTTTTGTATTTTTATTTTTCCCAAATTTTTTTTTGTACTTTTGATATTTTTTACTTTTTTTGTGAATCATCAAGGCACCTATTACTAGGTTTTCACCAAGATGTTCATTTTTTTAGGACTTTTTCTGATTTTTATAATTTTTTCAGGACATTTTCCCATAGACTGAATGCCTTAGGTGTAGAATTTTTTTAGATGGAGAATGTTGATTGGTTCTCAGAGATGTTCTCCTTCAATTTTTGAGAGTTGATAGGCACCAAAGCCAAAAGTAGTAGTGATAAAAAAGGGACCTAGCCAGTTGCGTTCAAACTTCCCCTTGTCTTCTCTATGTGATTGATTTTTAGGATTCTCTCTCAAGACTAGATCACCAACCTAAAATTCTATGTATCTGACTTTCTTGTTGTAACCTCTAGACATTCTCTTCTGATACACTATGAGATGATCATACGTTACTTTTTTGTGCTCATCTAGTAGTTCATGTTCTTGCAACCTAGACACTCTGTAGTCATCATCAATTACTAGACCATGCATTCTGATTCTTAGTGATGGGATTTCAACCTCAACAGGTAGTACCGCTTCAGACCCATAAACTAAAGAGAAAGGTGTAGCCCTAGTGGGAATTTTGATACTTTTTTTGTAGGCCCAAAGAGCTGGATTGATCATGAGATGCTAGTCTCTTCCTATCTTATTAACTATACGATGCAAGATTTTCAATAGATTCTTGTTAGAAGCCTCTGCTTGTCCATTCCCTTGAGGATAGTAGATAGATGACCAATGTTGCGTAATCTTGAATTTGGCACATAAATCATCTAGATCTTTGTTCTTAAATTGTCCACCATTATCTATGATTATAGAATGTGGAATACCATACCAGCATATGATGTAGTTCAATATGAAAATAGATATTTGTTTTCCAGTTTCTTGTGTCAAAGGGACTACTTCTACCCATTTTGTAAAATAATCTATAGCTGTGATTATATGGGTATGTCCATTAGAAGAATGAGGATGTATAGCTCCTATAAGATCAAAGGCCCATTAATGAAAAGGCCATTATGTAGTGAAGGGAATTAGATCTCTCCCTAGAGCATGAATTAAGTTACCATGCACTTGGCACTTTTGACAGTTCTTAGCAAACTTGATAGACTCTTTCTCCATTTCAAGCCAATAGTACCCAGCCCTAATAAGTTTTTGAGCTAGTGTTGAACCGTTCAAGTGTGACCCACATATACCCTCATGGACTTCCTCTAACACACATTTAGACTCTTCCCATTCTAAACATCTAAGGAGCATACCATCTAGACCTTGTTTGTAAAGATTATGACCAATGATGACATATTAGGAGGCATTATAGATAAGGTATCTCTTTTCATGGTGGTTGAAGGCGGTATCGGGAACGATTTGGTCTTGGAGATAGGAGAATAGGTTTTTGTATTGGGATGAATCATGACCAACAACAGTGCAAATCATGTGGGTTTTAGGGGAATCATATGTAGGATAAGATAGTGCTTCCACCAGGAACTTGTAGCATAGCTCATGTTTAGGTTGCTATAATAGAGTAGACGGCATTGCCATTGCATCAGTAGCCTTATTCTCTGTTATAGGTATTTTCTCAAATGTGATAGATATGAAATACTTCTTTAGATCATCTACCATTCTTTTGTATGGAATGAGATTTTTATCCTTAGTCTGGTACACATCATTGACTTGATGGATAACAAGTTGGGAGTCTCCATGAATCTGTATCTCTATCACTCTCCACTCAATTTCTAGTTGCATGCCATTAAGAAGGGCTTCATATTCTACAATATTGTTTGTGCAAGGGAAATTTAATTTGAATGCTTTAGGTATGGAGTATCCCTGAGGAGTTATAAATAATATACCTACTCCTGATCCATTATGTGTATAGGAGCCATCAAAGAATAGCTGCCATTCTCTAGAAGAAAGAGTCGTGATAGAGGAATCTAAAAATTCCATTTGCATTGGTGTATCATCAATCATAGGTGCATCTACTAATTGATCAGCAATAACCTATCCTTTTATAGCTTTTCTTTCAACATATTCAATATCAAATTCACTTAAGAGCATGACCCATTTAGCTAATCTACCCATGAGGGTGGCTTTGCTTAGTAGGTATTTTAGTGGATCAATCTTAGCTACCAAATGTGTGGTATGTGCCAACATATAATGTCTCAGTTTCTATGATGCAAAGATTATAGCTAGACAAGCCTTCTCAATCATAGAATAATTCTTTTCGTATGCCACCAATGTTCTACTCATATAGTATATAGCTCTTTCCTTCTTATTCTCATCATGCTATGCAAGAAATGCCCCCAGTGATGTATCTCTTGTGGAAACATATAGGATCAACAGCTTCCCTTGTATAGGAGGCATCAAGATAGGAGGACTTGATAGATATTTCTTGATATGGTTAAAGTTGTTCTCACATTCTTTATTCCACGCAAATGTCACACCTTTGTGTAATGTCTTTGTAAAAGGTTGTGATATGTTTGCTAGCTGAGATATGAAGTGTTTGATAGATTGAACTCTCCCTTGAAATCTCCTCATTTGACTGATGTTTTTGGGAGGTTGCATCTCCATGATAGCCTTTACTTTAGCTAGATCAACTTCAATGCCCTTCTTTGAAACTATGTATCCTAAGAGCTTTCCAGAAGTGACACCAAAAGCACACTTCTTAGGATTTAGTCTGAGACTAAATTTTTCCATTCTATCTAGTATCTTGCTCATGTCATTTAGATGTTCATCTCTAATCATAGATTTTGCTAAAGTATCATCAACATAATCCTCCATAGGCCTATGCATCATATCATGAAAAATAGATGTCATGGCTCTCTGATATGTAGCACCAGCATTCTTAAGCCCAAATGGCATGACATTCCAATAGAAGGTGCCCCATGCACATGTGAAAGTAGTTTTCTCTTGATCTTCTGGAGCAATTTTTATTTGATTATATCCAAAAAAACCATCCATTAAAGAATACATCTCAAAACCCGCAGTCATGTCTACTATCATATCAATGTTAGGTAGTGGAAAATCATCCTTAGGGCATGCTCTATTTACATCTCTAAAGTCTGTGCACACTCTGATTGATTTATCTAGTTTTGAAATAGGTACAATACTAGAGATCCATTCTACATAATCAATAACTTGGATGAATCCAGCTTTTAGTAGTTTCTCTAATTCAGCTTTGACCAAGAGTGCAACATGAGGATGCATCTTTCTTAATTTTTGTTTAACTAGTTTTACTCCAGGAGCTATAGATAAATGGTGCATTATAAGATCGGGATCCAACCCTGGCATATCTAAATATTTCCATGCAAAGTTGATCTTCTTCTCTGTGAGGAAGGTTGTAAATTTTTTCTTCTCTTCTTCTGATAAAGATTGTGCTACATGGATCAACTGTGGTTCCTCTACTATTCCCAAGTTGATGGATTGAGTGGGCTCAATTATAACTGGAGATCTATCCTATAAATGACTCGGAAGGACATCAAATATCTCATCCTTAGGTGCCTCAGAGAGGTTTTCACCTTTGAATACGTATTTTATTTTTACTTTTGTAGGTTTTGAGACTGTCATAAAGTGGTTTTCACCCTCATAACTCCTTTTCTTTTTATTCTTATTCTTATTTTTCTGACTAAGATACTTGATGTCTGAATCCATCATGCTAATGCTCAATTCACTGATGGAAGTCCTCATAGGCTCAACTGCATTTAGGTAGCAAGAAAGGGTATATTCATTGGGAAAGGTACAAATACCTTGGTTCAATTTCGTGGATGTTATGTCAAGAAGGTCAGGGTGTTGGATAGTCAAAGTGGTGAAAGATTGGGAAAGAGTGTTTACGGATATGGATCTGTCATCATCGGTCCTAACCCGATGCTCGAGTTCAAAGGTGATATTACAACTTAAGACATTCGATTCATGAATAGGCTTAATGTCATTGTGGGAGTCCACTTAAACCATCGGTGGATCAGACTCGATAAGTTCATCATTTCTCTCTAGACTTACATTGGGTTTAGGTGCATATCAGTGAATAATATCAACATGTTTCTCTGTAATAAGCTCATCTTCTTCTGGAATGGCTCCCCATTCATAGTCATTAGATTCTTCATCTATGCCTCTAGGAAATCTAAGAACATGAGTAAAGTTAGGATGAATACCCCAAGAAGGGTTACCCTCAGATTCTTATTTGAATTCATACTCATGAGAATCTATCTCAAAATAACTACCACCTTCCTCTTTCTCTAATTTTCTTTGAGATCAACTGGTTCTTGTGGTGCAACTATCTCTTTCTTTATAGTAGGTTCTTGTGTTTCTACTACATTAATTCTTTTGATTGGATCATCTTCAACATCAAGGAGGTCTTTGATTTCTTTAGGCAAACGCTCATAGGGAATGAGATCATCAGTGGTGTCTGATTCATCACTATCAGATTGTTTTGTTTCTCCCTACAGTTGATTTTCTATAGAGGGCTCAATCTATTCTAAGACATGTGAGGAATTCTTGCTAAGATAGAAAGGCTTCTTCATGTATCCTAGACCTATTGTATTCTTATTGGCTCGACCACGATGTTCAAGAGGTGACAGAAGACCTTTACCCTGTAGTCCTAGAGGTCCTTTTCCTTTATATCCCATCTTAGCTATCAGTTTATCCCCTTGGCCATATGACTTAGAAGGAACCTTTGATACTTTAGAGTCACTAGGTGGAACAACTTGGGATTCAAGTTCATCTTTGTAGAGCCATGCAAGCATAGCTTCATCTTCAAATTCTTTCTTAGGTACTTTTTCTACAACAAATTTTCCTTTATATGCCTCAAGAGGTTCCTTGGATTCTGGTTTGGACTGTTTTAGAGCTTGCCCATAAGACTTAGGCAAGATAGGGAGAGATGTCAATGACAAAACTAGCTCTATAGTATATTCTCCCATACTATTTTCTTTGATATTGACCTCTTTTGAAATGTCTTCCATCTTAGATGTGGATGCTACATCTATTTTCTTAGTGGAAGATTCTCTATTATTAGGAACAAGTTTATCCGCATTTTCCTTCAATGCATTGCAAGTTTTTGACACGTCAGCTAGAATGGTTACCTCTACTCCATCACAAGGAAATTTCAAGCACTGATGGTATGTAGAAGGAATAGCTTTCATTTTGTGTATCCAGGGTCTCCCTAGAAGGATGTTGTAAGCCAAAGGTATATCAAGAACTTGACATATAGTATCTCTGATGACAGGACCTGTTCTGATAGGCAGGACAATTATTCCCTTGGAGGATCTTTCTTCTTTATCATATGCTTTGATAGTTATGTTCTTTCTAGGATCAATGGCCATTTCTAAAAATCCCAATTGTGTGATCAGGTTGTAAGAACAAATATTTAGACTAGTGCCCCCATCTATCAACACACGTTTGATGCGACGGTTTTGGATCAAGACTTCAATATGCAAGGGCTAGTTATGCGGATGACTCAAGGAGTTATCATTGTCCTCTGAAAAGGAGATATACTATGGAGACATAAGATGACCAACCATAGCCTGGAATCTATCTAAATCAAGGTTATCAGGAACATTGGATCTGACCAGAGCTTTGTCTAGGATGGCTCTATGAGCTAGAGATATCCGAAGCAACTCAAACATGGAGATTTTTGCATTAGTATGTTGGAGTTGTTGAATGATATTGTATGAAGTGGGCCTTGTGTCCTTAGGATTTGAAGATTTAGATGTTTCCCTCTATTTAGAAGCGGAAGACAGATTGAAAGGCACCTTAGGGACATTTGATTGATCTGGGATTTGTCCTTATAGGTGTTCCTGAGCTTGTGATCGAGTAACTGTGTTAGCTGATTGATTTTCTCTATCTCTTCTTACAATTGTGATGACATTGCAATGCTCAGATAGGCTTGGTTCAACCATATTGATAACAGTATTATTTCCAAAATAGGCATAATTGACCTTAGCACCCACATTAGGCTGAGAAGATGAATCTCCTTGACTATGTTTTAGAAATGGTTCAATGAATGCTATGTGATCATTATTGCTTTTAGGATTATCAATCATGATTTCTCCATTATCAATCTTGTCTTGAATGGTATGCTTCAAGTGCAAGCAGTTATTAGTTTTATGACTTTTACCCCAATGGAAATCACAAAATTCATTCTCTCTCCACCATTTCGGCTTAGGGTTAGGATCAAATTGTCAGATCTCAGGAAAAGAGATGATTTTATTAGCTAGCAGAGTTCTCATAGCTAATTCCAAAGATTCTCCAAGAGGAGTGAACTTTCATTTATTATCAACAAACCAAGATTTGTATTCTGGCTTCTTTTGAGATGATTCGGGTACCTTTTGTTTTGAAGCTTTGATGGCTTGGGTACCAATGGTTAGATTGAAAGTAGATGCCTTACATGGGGCATGGAGATTATCAACAATGCCATCTGTGATGATGCCCTTATTCTTGTTCCAATTTTTGTTCTTATCCTTAGAACTAGATTCATACTTGTCATTTTGAAGTGTGATGTCTCCTTTTTTCACAAGTACTTTTTCAATTTTGATTGCATTGTCTACCATCTTATCAAAAGATGTATGATTTTGCATTTGTAAAGGGTAGTTGATTTTTGGAACAAGATTGTTGATGAAGATTTCCAGCTTCTCAGTTTCTGGAATAGGCCTAGCATATAGAGAGAATTTCTTTCTCCATCTTTTGAGAAATGTCAGGAATGGTTCTCCTGGATATTGTTTGAGATTGCAGATATCAATCATGGTGACTGGATGTTGGATGTTGTAGGAGTATTGTTGATAGAACAATTTGATCAACTCCTCAAAGGTTTTGATTGTAGGAGGCATCCTAGAGAACCAATGAATGGTTGACCCTCCCAGAGATCGGGGGAAAAGATGCATCAAATATGTCAGTTCGTGCATGAACTCCATAGATTGAGTACAGAATTCTCTGACATGATCTTGACGATTAGAGTTTCCATCATACTTATCATATTTTGGCATTTATACCCTCTTAGGGAATGGTGGCATATACAAGTCTTTATCAAATGGAAAAGGACATAGGGCCTCCTTGGAGAACTCCTTAGGTTGTTTTTCTTTTTCCATTTTGTTAAGTTTTACTTGCATGGCATGCATTTATTTCATCATAGCCGTAATAGGAGTTTCTTCCTCATGTGTAATGATGTCTTCCACATTAAATTTGGGAGGAATTTTAGCTCCTTGATGAGCTAATTCTAGAAAGTATGTTTCTCTATCTTCTTTCAAGAAATGTTTCATCATTCTTTTGAAGTTATCATCATTTTGATTTCGAGCAATTTCAGAAGGTGTAGGTTCTTGATCCATACCATGTTCAGACTAATGTCCTTGGGACCCATGATGTGTCCCTCCATGAGACATGTTAGGAGTTTTAGGGCTCCCTTGATTAGATTGAGGAGGGGTTTGTTGATTACCTCCGTGAGTTGATGGAGGGGGTATGTAACCAGTTTTCAATTGAAAATTGCCAAGACTATCATCTTTGTAAAGACTAGAATTGTAGAGTTGTTCAAGAGTTGGACCTATGTGAGTAGACAAAGTTGGAGTGTTAAGTGCTTCTCCAGATTTCTTGTGAGAGGAAGCTCTAGTCTCCACCATTAACCTTGGGTGAAGTAAAAGAATACGATGAAGACAACTGAAGAAAGATTTGATTCAAGAAGATCAAATGGCACAACCTTGTCAAAGTTTGATTGATTGAGGATAAGATTGGATGTAAATGAAGGATACTATGCCCTGGATGTATGGGTAGATGCCCAAAAGATAGCGGACATGAGTTCACAACACAGCCATTTTGAAGATTGATTGAAGATTGATAGTTATGACAAGGTTTTGACATAAGATGAAAAAGATTCAAATTGATTAAACAGAAGGCTGAATTGGAATCAAGAGGCCACTTTAGGAAAATGATTGGATTCATTCTAGTTTCTTCTCTATTCTTGACATAGTGATTTTCTTGACAGACTCTGGAAATAGGCTATAAAAGCTAGGTCTCTGACAGTTTTTAACACTTTCTGACAAATTTTTAGACTTTTCTCAAATGACTTTCTACAGGCTTGTACGACAATGGGTAGGCTATGAAAGGACAATTGAAGAGCTCATACGATAGTTGCAAAACTCACATGACAGTTGATAGCAGGATTTTTGACTTTTGTTATTGACTGGTGGAAAAACTCGTACTACACTATACGAGCTATCATACGACAATCAGGGGGTTTTCAAATGACAATAGCCAAAACTCGTATGACTTTCTAACTTTACGAGATGACTTTTGACTCCAGAAAGGTGTTTGACATTAGATTTTGCAATTTTTAGGTTTTCAGTTTCAAATTGTTCACAAAATTATTTGTCCAAATTTGAAGATTGTATCAGATTGATTCGTTCTTAGTAACCAGATAGATAAATAGGCACGCAAAATAGTAAGCAAGTGATTTCAAGCACATCTGAAAACAATGAACAGGGGACAAAGCAACCTTGTGCATGAACAACCAAGTGACTAAATGTGCTAATCCCTAGGAGTGCTAACAGTGTATGTTCCAAAAAATTTTGCAATAATGCACATATTCCTAGAAAATGTAAATTTGGCCTCTCTTGGGTTTTTAGTAATGGTCTGACTCTGCAACTTTTGTGATCTCAAGAGGGCAAACTCCATTCCAGGCCCACTGGGGTTTTGACACAATCTAAGAAATTAATCAATCAGGAGCTGCTAGGGAGATCTGACAACCCAACAAAAGACCACACCTGTGAAGATTTCCTCCACAAGAACATTTATATAGCAGCTGCTGCTACCATGGTGAAAATGGCTATTACCACTTGAGGTTCTGTCCATGTAGTTGACCCAATTAAGGGAATGTGCACTATGGTTAACCCTCTCTAAAGGTGACTCACAAAAGATACCACATGGAGACTGGTTCCAAATTCAAGGATCTAAGTTTCTGATACTACCCAAAAAGGGAGTAGAGCATAGTCCTCTAGCCTTTTCACTTTTAACCAAAACAAAGTAGACAGATTAATTTGACACGCTAAGACCAAGATTATCTCACAAAGATCTATGATTTCAACTACTTATGATCTATCAACCTCTCTAGAGAGAGAATGTATCAATCAGAAGCTGAAGACGCACAAATCTAGTAGAATGTGAGATGCTCTCAGTAACCTCCCTACCTACAAGGGTTTTCTCATTGAGAAGAGCTTCGCTAGAAACCCACTCTCTCAAGGACCACAAATAGTATTCATAGGGCCTATTTACTATGTGTAACAGATATGCAGAAAGCAAATCTACATTCATTTTATAGCCCAAAATGAAATCTATGATATGAAAGTAATAAAGGTCACACAAGCTTGACACGTGAGAGTTCATTTTAGTCCAAATTGAAATGTTATCAGCTGAGAAGATTACCTGAATTCCTCGCAATGTGCTTAGCAGATTCTTACCTAGTTTTAGCAATTCTCATGCTTTTTCCAATCAGAACCAGCAAATACCAATCAGAAATAGAAGATTTCAATTGTTAATGTTAGTTGTTAGTCCAAATCTGGAAAACTACCTGAAAATATGAAACGACAATTGAATATGGAGTCAAAACTCATACGACACTGGGTTACCTACTAGATGAAAGTCCAAAAACTTGTACAATTGTGGGTACATGTTCATACGACAATCGGGCTTTCAAATGACAATGTGTACACTCTGATATGAGCCTCAAAATCTAAACCTGTCGTACGACAATGGACACTTCCCGAAATGACTTTTTGACAAAAGTCATACGAAAATGTATGGATAGAAAATAAAAATCATAGTTTTGATAAGAAAATGACAAGAAATAGATAGAAATTGATAGAATTGGAATGGAAACCTATTTCAGGGCCCCACGATGGGCACCAAAAATGTGTGTGTGAATTTTGTACCTAGCTATAGACATAACACTTCAGTAAAACATTAGAGGTTAGCAAAAATCAAAATCATGTAGTGAAATGGAAACTAATCTAACCGGGCGATTTACTACCTATTAGTAGGTGCAAGTATGATATTCTTAGATTGGACTGAGATCAGTGACCTTGACGACACCTAAATGAAGGATTTGAATGCAGAATCTAGATATGAGATGAATGCAAATTAAGCTATATTTTTGGATTTTCTATGCAATCAAATGAAATAAAACTGATATGGATCTATTCTATATGAAAAATTGATATGACATGAAATTAATCTAACAATGATATGCTAAATGATATGAATGCTCAAAAACAAATGAAAATCTCACAACAACTTTGATTCACAAAGATGGATTCTTTGATCACCAATTCTCCAGTGTGAGGATGCAATTCATGGATGGATCCCAAATGAAGAGCTGAGGCCTTAATTTATAGAAATCTAGGACTTTGGAGGTGCATGGAAAAGGCCATAAATCACTCTTGATAAACTCAAGTTGATTTTTAAGTTATCAAGAATTTAGAGATATATTAACTCACAAAATCATGCAAATAAGCTTTTTAATTTAAATCAGAAGTTGAGATCAACTTTCAACTCAAAAGAGAGTTGAGTTTATTTTTAAAACAACCTGAATTGATTTTCTAATTTAAATTTTAACTATTTTTTGGATGTGCATAATTAATTATGAATTAATTAAATAAATAAAGTGATTTATCCTCAACTTAACTGATTTTTAAAAAATAAAACAATTGATTTATGGGTTAATCAATTATTAAATCAAACTTTTATTCAAAAACTATATTATTAAATTTGACAATTGACATTAATTAATTAAATAAGAATTTAATCAATTAGTCATAGGATATTTGATTTATTGTCAAAATTTAAATAATACAATTTAGGAATAAATATAATTAAATCCAATTAAATAATTAAGTGGCAGTATTAAATATTCAGAATATTCAATTAATCAAACTTTAGGATAAATGGGATTTATCACCAAATAATCATTAAATTAAAGATAATTAGGATAAATAGGAATAAGGACTATTCCCCAATGCAGAATTTAGGATAATCAATTAAGATTTGATAATGTGTCGATGTGCCTTAGGTTAGGACTTTCATGTCGATTTCGTTTGATGTGTCGATATAGGAGGTTAATGAACCTATAGCCCATTTTTGGGGTATTACAGAAACTAGCATGGTGCTTGCATCTCTGTGGTCTCTCTCCCCCTCGGTACCCAAATGAATCATTATGTTGAAGCCATGGATACCCTCCAAGTCACTAACTTGGCTCATGATGTGGGGATCAAATTCATATGTCTTGAAGGGGACTCTAATAATATCATTAGATTTTTTAAATGATCCTCCCCTTTGTGGACTATTGAGAATATAATTTTGTATACTCCAAGTATTCTTAATTCCTTCGACAAGGTTCATATTTCTCATGTGTTCAGAGAAGCAAACCAAGTGGTTGATGCTATGTCCAATGTGGTTGTCAGATACAAAGATTTGGTGAGGTGGCATAATAGAAATAAGATCCCACAGAAGGTGATCGAGTGGGTCACATGGGATCACATTCATGGTAGAGAAGGAGCCATATATGGAAATAATGACATTTAATCCACATTTTTGAATGAGTTTTTTCAAGTGCAGGAAGTATGGTGGTTTTACTACCCACAATTATGAAACTTTAACTCCACAT
This sequence comes from Chamaecyparis obtusa, assembly GCA_027943335.1. Taxonomy (NCBI): domain Eukaryota; kingdom Viridiplantae; phylum Streptophyta; class Pinopsida; order Cupressales; family Cupressaceae; genus Chamaecyparis; species Chamaecyparis obtusa. The sequence goes on along the minus strand of BSBK01000428.1, from coordinate 291,071 downwards.
AGTTTTAGGGTTCTTATGAGAGCCATAGACTCTTGCCTTGATGTTCATTTTCATTCTAAGCAATGTAGTCTCTTCAAGTGTAATAGAAGTGCTCCTTTTTTCTATCTAGTCTAAAGCTTTTTGAAGAGTAGTTTTTGTTTCAGACAGTTTTTTTCTATGAGGGGTTAGAGAATTAGAAGGGAACCCTCAAATTGTAGTAAGTGGAAGAAAAGAAGGGTCATTTGGGATATCTTGTAGATGGGTGGCATTACACCCTTATGTGTGAGTGATTTACACCTTCATGAAATAACAAGATTTAAAGAGAATTTACACTATTCAAAGCAAACTAATCTAAATAATGCACAAATTAATCTAAATATCTCATGGTTCTCTAAATTGAAGTGGTAAATGAGGCTCTCAGCTGCAAATCCTCACTAGTGACACTCTAATTATGAGAATTGAACTAATAATGATATGCAAACTAGATCTAATTATCAAATTCTAGCTCTATTTGATAAGAAATCTACAAAATGATCAACAATTGAAGCTAATTATCAATGAAAATTGCTAAGTGAGTGATGTGGATGCAAATTGCAAGAGCTTTGCTGCAATTCAAAGATATGGAGTGGATCAATAATGCCTCAAAATGCCTTCTATTTATAAGATTTTCCCAAGGGTAGGGGGTAGAGTGAGATAACCATGGTTATGCTTGGGTAAGGTCAATTGGCTTTGCTTTGTCCATAAATGGGGGGACAAATATTTAAATGGTTTCAAAAGGCTGGACCATTTCAACAAAAGTGAGTGATTTGTGTCCATTTTGTCTCCTTTTTTGCTTTGTTGAGGGAAATTATGATTTATTAATTAATTAAAGTAATTAAATTTAGCCATGAAGGGTAAGAGGTTCATTTTGATTTTTTGCTTTCAACAACTATGTCATTAATTGAATTTAATCAATTTCGTAGTGTTTTTCCCCTTTTCAAGCTTTATTTAATCATTTAATCATTTAATTTAATTTTCCTTTGATTTGAATTGCCTTTGTTCCATTTATTGATTTTTCATGCTATTTTGATGATTTGTTGCACCTTTTGATTGATTTAAGCCTTTTGCCAATTTTCCGTGTCTACAACCCTTTATGGAGAGATTTCATAGTGGCAACTAGGAGGCCACCAATTTGTTCTTGGAGAACTAGAATGAAGGTAGCATTCAAATAAATGGTTGTCTATTTACTATGTCTGAGGAAGTTATTTCCACAGTCACTAGTATCCCTATTATGGAGAAAAAATTCTATAAAGATCGCAAGATTTTGAACCCTATGGTTAATGACTTCCCCAAGGACCATGAAGAGAAATGGGCTCTCTCAAAGTCGGGAACCTCCTATCTCCTTGAAAGTATAAATAATTATGGAGGTTCATGCTCTGGGCCATCATTTACTACATCACCCTGTTGGGTATCTTCTTAATTTTCTAAATTTCTTGTCCAACTTTCGGTTCTTGCTTCCTTTTTCTAATCTTGTGGTTATAGATGTCAGAATGTTTTCAAAATTTTGTCACAAACTTGTTAGAATTTCTTGTCTTAGGTCTTGTTCTTGAGAAGGCACAAATTCTTCAAAATATAAAACCCTAAAACTTGGCCATTTTTAAATAAGCCCTAAGCCGTTCTCTTAGCTTTCTATTTGAAGGTTACTTTTTGAAAGTTCACTTAAGTTCATGTTGAGAGCACGTGCTTTAAATATCCTTTTCTTTGAGTCAAGAAGCCCATTGTTTTAATTATTTTATCCTATGTCCTTGGTGCTTAGAAATTTTGCAAAATGGCGGTGTTTTAAAGTCTTGTCATATGGTCGCATAGGCTTGTTAAAGCCTTATGCGACTATGCGACTAAGTCTTAATCTTGCGATTAATGAAGCGGAAAGTGGTGGGACCATGGGTGAAGGTGCTCAGCCAATAGTATTTTAATGGCTGGCGGTTTCTTAAAGGTTGGCGGTGTTTTAAAACATAGTCGCATGGTCGCATAAGCCTTCAACAAGCTTATGCGACCATACGACTGAGCTTCGTGCTTAACTTTGAGTGCTGGCAGATAAAGTTTGGAGGCTAGTCGCATGGTCGTGTTAACCTCTAACAAGCCTATGCGACCATGCGACCAGCATGTGTTTGAAAAGGGGTAACCGCTGAGGGATCACCGCCGGAAGGGATGTAACATTGAAGGCTAGTCGCATGGTCGTATTAGCCTCCAATAAGCCTATGCGACCATGCGACTAAATTATGCAATCGTCTGTCAAGAAAAATCTACGGCCAGATTTCAAATTGAAGGTGAAGTGGGTGGAAAGTCCAGGCTAGCAATAGTTTCATCTCCCGCAGAATTAATGACTAAATCATGTGAGGTAAAGTGCCGAAATAATTGTGAAGTGATTGCAAATATTTCAAAATCTAGTTTCACTCAGAGAATTGTAAAGATATAAGAGATTTGTAGAGAGCTCGGCGAATTGAGTTGCAGAAATTAATTCTCGTGTTCTTGGGTTGATAAAACAAGGTTGGTTACTTCTGTGCTTTCTTGTTTGATTAAAAAGAGTTGCTTTGTCACCATTTTTCTTTTGCGCTAAAGTACGTTAAAAGTTTCAAATCCCAAAATGCCACCAAGAAAAGAGCTCTCTGGTGAAACTGATTATTTGAAAAGGGGTCTTCATGAAGATTTGTTACAAATGTTTCCCAGTTCAAAAGTAAATTTGACCAGTGTGAAACAACTAACACCAAGAGAGCCTAGGGTGAAAGTGGCGGACGGGTTGTATGACACAGGAAATTACATTAAGGATGCTAAGGTCGGTTTTCTTAATGCAAGTGGTGTTTCTGACTTTATTGGGCTCACATTATTTACAGTTGGATTTAGTCAAAGAAATACTCCTGTTCCCGCTTGTAACATATGGGAAAATGACTTGGGTAAGCTTGTAGTGCCAGGAGTTTTTATGGATGCAGATTTAATGACTGAAATTGCTAAGAATTATGACCCTATCACAAAAGAGATTAGAGGTGTTAGAGGGCAAAAACTGTTAACAATTTCAGCTGATGAAATTAGAACTGTTTTCAAATTAAAAGACCCTTCACCTATCTTGGAGCCGATTGATTTCAAAGAATTAGGCGAGGTTTATGAGGCACAGAAGCATGTCTTTAGAATTGGCCTGGTAAAGGATTTTTGTACCCGAATTGGGAGAATGATTGTCATAGGATTAGGTGCACAGGAGCCGTTTAAAATGGAGTATTTTGATGTTTTGGCAAGAGGTGCTTACTGGTCTTTGTGTCAAGTTCTTGGGGAAGATGCAAGAGAGAAAATGCCACAACACTTGATGTATATGGTAATCCAGGTGTTGCACCCGCATTTGTCAGTTACTTTTGATTATGCCCCTGTCATTGCTAATTTAATCCATGATGGATTAATAGGGATTCAAAAGGGTAAAGTTAGTAGATTCTTCTTCGGGTACTCTTTTATGATGTACATGTTTTTGTTTAAAGGTTCTGATTATTTTGAAAAGGAAATGGAACTATCTAAGCAGAGAAATGGAGAAGATATGCCCGTGCAGTTGTGGAATTCAAACATGACATGGGACAGAAAGGATAGCAGTTACATACAATTTAACAAGTATTTTGCAGCAAGATTAAAATTATTCTTTGTGCATGACAGTCCTAGAGTCCCTGCTGCCCTAGCTGAAATTGTCAGGCCACTCCAATTTGCAAAGGACCTCAACATTGTGCATAATTGGGGTGATTTTATTTTCTATCCTTATTCAACTGTTATTAGATTATATGGCTATAAAGGAACTCCTTTTATTTTGCCTTTCCAAGTTCCTCTCAAGATTGGTATTACAGAATTTTTCAGGCAATTGGGGGACATTGAGGAAAATAGTATTGCTAAGGGTAGAGGAACTCTGTTCCCAAATATCACAATTGCCCATCAATTTATAATCACAAAAGGTGGATGGCTCAATATGCACAAGATCTTGGAGCCTTATCATTTGACTACTACAATTGCCAGGACAATAGACCCAGAGGGCTTTTACAATGATATGTTTAGAAGAAAGGTCAGATGTTCAGCAGTGAACCACATTTTCAATTTCCATGAAGACATCATCAAGAATACCCCAGGATTACAAGATCAAGAAGTTAGGAAGGAAAAGTGGTTAGTGTATAAGAAAACTTTTGATTTTGTAAAACAATTCGATCTTACATATGACCCTATAGGCAGTATAAGTCCTATGGGGAAGAGAATAGACACTCTAATGGGTTGTTTCCAAGATATTTTTAAAACTCTGGAAGAAAAGAAGAGAAGAGCCATGGAGGAAAACCCTGAGAAGGCTAAGGCATTATTGAGAAAAAATATATTTACAAAGATTTTGCCTCCTGGCAAGTATATGGTGCAAGAAAAGACTGGCTATGGTATAGTTGTCCCTGAATCTGAAATAAAAGAGCAAAGGAAAGAAAAGGTAGATATCCCTTCTTCATCAAAGTAGGGTAAGGAAATTATAGATTTAACACAGGATCAGCCAGATGAGGACATCTTGGATTTTTCACCTCCCACAAAGAAACAGAGGATAGAGGAGAGGCCACAGGATCCAGAGGATCAATACTCTCCTTCACAATCGCCTTTAAGTATTAAAGATGATCGAGAAATCATAGAGCAAGTGCAACAAATGGGATCTCAGGGTCAAATATTCATGACTCGTGATGAAATAAACAAAGGAATTCCTGAGCAACCAAAAGAGCCTGAATTAGGCTTAACAGCAGGGCAACTTGCAGGAACAGAGTTGGATCCCATCATCAAGTTAGCATGTGAAGAATTTTTGGCTGATGATGCTTTTGTGAAATCGAGGGCCTTTTTGCAATTTTTATGGAAGATGAATATCAATAAATTTGAAGAAACCTGTGAGAGGAAACATAAAGAAAACCCTGATGTTGATATTAAGGTTATTGAAGATGAAACCAGGAAGGAAATGACAGATAATTTTGAAAAGATTACTCCAGAATAGGGAAGAATAATGGTAAAGAATGCAGGAGTATTAGTCCTCCCTGAATGGGATATAGCTGATGCAATTGTCCTTGATGCAATCAGAAAACAAGTTACACCTGCATACCAAATCAGGGAAGAGGCAGAGCAGGCTGTCAAAGGAGTTGCATTCAGCAATGACCATCAAGCTTTGGTTATATGGTCACTGAAAAGGGATGAGAAAAATAAAGGAAAGCAATTGATTAAAGATAATGTTTCCGGTGGTCTTATAGTCAAGAGAGTAATGGATACTTCAGCAATAGAAGCATCAAAAATGGTTGTAGCAATAGCTCATCTTGCGGAGAAGGTGGTTGAAAGGGAAGCTAAAGAGAAAGAGGAGTTAACAAGAAAATTTGAAGAAATAATGAGGGCATATGGAGAGCTGAGACAAGGAATGTTTGAAAAGGACAAAATAATTGATGACTTAAGGAAAAGGTTGGGTGAAGGAAGTCCAGTCCATATACAACAACAATTGCAAATTTCTTCCTCTGCTGTCGGTCCTTCCTCATCAAGTCCCATCATTGAGTTTCCTATGTCTCCTCTTCCCCCTTCCCTAAGTGGTGATGATGCAGAGATGAAAGGACAGAAAAAGTTTGAGAAAAGAGTACAAGATACTATTCATCATCTTGTTAGAAATGTAAGACCCAAAGAAATTTATAAGTGTGCAGAGCAATTGTCTGACATTTTGCTTTCTTTTGATAAAGAAGAGAATACAGTAGGCCAAATTTTGGATACATGGGTACCTAGGGAGAATATTTTGAAAACTTTAATTGGATCAATTAAAGACCATGATTCCAAGTACCCCGAATTAGCTAGTACTTACAAAATTGTTAAGGCCCTCCTGGATTTTGAAGTAGAAAGAGAGGAGGTCAAAAGGAAGGTAGCTCTTCTAAGGGTGAGATATTTTCAAAGTGATTTCCAGATATTTCCTGGTCTAGTTAGATCAGATGGAACAATAAAAGAAAAAGGAAAATGGTTTGAGCAAATTGAACATGAAATGTTGACCAAAATAGAAGATGCTATACACACTGAGGATACTCTTCCTTTTGTACAAACAATGGAAATGCTACAGGATGCTAGGGTACATTTTACCAAGGTAATGACTGAAGTACATCCAGTAGTGACCAAATGGAAGAAAATCTTACCGAAAAGGGATGAAATTCTAGCTTTTGATTGGCCTACTGAGGATATTTTTTAGTTTGGGAAACAGCACTTTTGTCAGAAGAAAGTAGAGAAGAAGACACATCGTCTGAGGATGCAATGGATGCCACCACCCTAGCTCTTTAAAGAAACAAGCATTTATGTAACATGTGGCAGAGGGCAAACAGTTTGGAAAATGGTAACAAGAAAATATCCACTCTAGCATTTTGTCCTTTCAGAAGAAGAAGATGAGTAAGATGCAGTTGGCCCCTGATCCAGAATATGAGGGAGAGCATGTCCAGACAAAGGATGATGTAGGTTAGCCTGTAATGGTGGTCATCATTCATGTAAAAAATTTAGTAACTGCTCTGAAGTATCTACAGACAAAGGGGCCACCTGTGAAAGTTGTTAAGGACAGTTGAAAGTGTGCCTTACTATTTTTGTCTTCTTTCTTTCTGTTTGTACTGTCTTTTGTTTTTAGTACAAGATCTTTTGATATCCATCCGAAGCTTGTTGCATCCTTTCAAGGATTCCAGGATGGCTAATCAGTATATATAGGAATTCTTGCTCATTCTTAATGGTTGGAAAATGTTTTTTGTAAAGGAGAGGTCCGGAATATAGAACCTTATTTTCTTGAAATCAAGGAAGACTGTATCAATGCATTTGATCAATTAATACAATACACTGGAGCTTTGTTACTACCATTTGATTGTCTTTATATGTGGAGTGTTTTAGTTTTCTTATGTATTTAGATTGTAAGGCAGTTTAAGTACATCTTTCACAAGGTGAATGTAGGGGTTGAGCTTAAGTTTCTTTCAAGGAAAGAGTAAAATCTTAGGGGAGGTCTCTGGGAATTAAATATCTATATGTGGATTTGATGACAGGTGTAGGAATGGGAACAATGATATGTTAGGCATATCATTTGAGTTTCATTGTATTTGTTTTAATAGATATATGTGAAGGTAGAGTTCGACTCTGATGCCCAGCGGATAAGGGACTGGTTTTAGATCCATTTACATTGGTTTACCATCCAAGATATAATTGACTGAAATTTTACTTTATATGCATAATTTCCAAACTTGAGTCATTTTATGACAAGTTCATAAATATGTATTTCAATGCTTTGAAGAAGCAATAAATGAGGTTAACCTTTCCCTGAGTTTAACTCTAAAAGGAAGAAGGATGAATATCCTTAAACCATTGTTTCGTGTTGCTGTTTATATAGTCCACATCATGATGTTGTGTATCAGGATAATTTGGGTTATACTCAGAGTTTTAGCAACTTATTGAGTTGAATTTTGAAGGCAGTAACAAAGCAGTGAAGGAGCAAGTTCTCAATTCAGAGCTTAGTTGAACATTGAATTGATAGAGGTACACCCGCCTGAGTATATATTACTCAAAGTGAAGAAGGTCTTAACCTTAATACCTTAGTAGTTTGTAACTTGCTAGGTTATAGCCATTGGGATTATTTGAGTAATTGACTAATCTGCAGGTTCAAACACTAACACACCCTTGACTCTAGATTCTCTAGAATTCATACTTACCATCTTGTTCTACTTAACCACTTTAGACATGGTAAGACGGTGTCCATCCCCTTTTACTTATATTCCTCCATTAATGAAAACATCAATGGTTTCAGGAGTAAAGATAATGCTAACTGTACTTTCCATGAGGTTTTATTGCTTGTTATTTATGAATATTTTAAACTGCAAATGGTTAGTAAGTCTATTAAGGATAAGAGGCCCAAGGTGGAGGATTCAGTGTCTGACTATGAGCCCTCCAGCATTGAGGATAGCATTGGTTTACATTTTGAAGATCTGGTGGAGGAGGAGTTTAAGAAGGGGTCCTCTGGCTATTCTTCCAAAAATACAAATGTCTGCAGAGGGTAAAAAAGATGCCATGGGTCCCTCCCCTAAAAAATAGACTAAAATGTTCATATCCTCAGATGAGGATTATAATTAGGATGAGGAAGATATGGAAACTAGGGAGGATGAGCCGAGAGGGAAAGGAAATAAGAACATGGCCAAAAAATCTCCCAAGCACTCCAAGAAGACCAAAGTGAACAAGTCACCTCAGCTCTATGTTGATTTTGAAGAAGATGGTTAGGGTACTTGCTCCCTCCCCGACTCCCATGAGCTCACCCATGTTGGTTCCCTAGTTGTTAGGAAGAAGAATATCCCTGAGGACAATATTGCCTTTCAATTCTCTCCCCCTGAGACTATGTCAGAGCCCCACCCAGATACCAAAGGGAAAGCCATGGCGTGGAAGCTTTTCAACTACCAGACTGCAAAACTTTGCATTACTAGAGAAGTGATTAAACTGATGGTTCCTGAAGGGGAAAGAGGAAAAATTGAGACCTCTAAGCTCATAGACCCCTCAATGGTTATCCTGAGTGACTCTACCATTGAATCTTACTTCAACCTGCTCAACAATGCCAAGAATAGCATGTTGGACAACTACAAGTCTATCAAATGGCTCTTCTTTGAAGTGGCTGATTTGAAATCTAGGATGGGGGATTTAGATAAGAAGATGAATGATAATATGGATAGGGATATACCTATCTCTGACTCCCTTCTCAATGTGGCCGATTTCTACAAGCTGGAGGTTCACATGTTGGAGATGGAGAACAAGGTTTTTGGTTTTGAGATTACCCTCAAGGGCATTGCCGAGAAAAGTTTCAATATCTTCAAGGCCTCTAACAAGCACATTAAGATCCTTATCAACAAGATGGAAGCTACCCCCTATGAAAATGATGAGGATAACACCACTAAGGAGCAAGATGCCACCCTGGGTCAGGGTATGAGCATGTGCACCAGGTCTAGTACTAGGAAAAGGGATGCCACCATTTCCCCAGAGGAGCTTACTCAGATTAAAGATGCAAGGGATAAAATTAAACTTCTGGAGGTGCAAGATACTAATATTTTTGAGAAGATGGCTTGACTTGTTTCTTTTTTTATTGTTTCTATTGCACCCTATGTTGGTTCCTTTTTTCCATCTTTTGTAGTTGGCCCTGTTGTTGGCCTTTTCGGTTGGTTTCCTATTTTGTTGTTGTGGATCTTAATGTAATATCTTAACTTGTTCTAGGTTTCAGGTACCCATCAAAACCTATTTTACTTAATTAAAAACATATATTTAGTGTTAAGACAACATGATCAAAGGAGGAAGTTCTAGAGGAGTACTTATGAAAATTGTCCAAGTATAACAGTGTTTATCTATCTACACAGAGACTATTTTGATCACCGAAGTTCATAGAAGTACTTTAGGTGCATGCGCACCTGAACACATATTATACAAGATATATTGAAGCTACATCTAAGAGTGCAAGATTGTACAACATCTACAGACAGAGATATCAATGTTTTACAGAAAAAGTATTGAGCTAACTAGAACAGAGAAAAGATTAGTAATTAATTATTTCAAGTTAAGGGATTATTTTGTTTATCAAAATAATGACTTGACTAATTAGGGATGACATCCTAGATGTTAACCCTAAGGCAGCAAGAGTTAATATTATCACTAGTACATTTTGCACCATTTTTTGACGCACTATTGATCAAAGTTTCTAACCAACACGGTCGAATAGTCGACCAACTAGTTCGTCGCTATTATCTGCGTCGAAATATCGACCCACTTGTGAAACCGTCAAATGATCGATGCCAATATTGGTAGAAAATGAGGGCAATCTAGGCTGAAAATAACATTGGCAAGTGTTGGTGTATTGGTCGATCTTTTGACCAATATAAATTAATATTGGTCAAAAACTTTTCTCGCTCCGACCAAGATGCCAAACTCATGACGGTCATATTTTGACCACATTTGGTCGAAATATTTAGTGGCTTCGACTAGGATGCCAAACCCACGACGGCACATTTCGACACAAAATGGTTGAAATATTTAGCGGCTCCGACCAGGATAGAAAACCCATGACACCACATTTTAACACAGAATGGTCGATTTTAGACCAAACTTTTGATGAATGGGGGTCAAAATTTTGACGAAACATGGAGTGTTTAAAAAAAATTGAAGATAAATATCCAAACTAATCACCAATGACATCCTGATCAGTGATTAGTCTAGATATTTATCTTCAGGTGTCCACACTCATTCTGCTACTTGTTGCCAGTGGGTCCCTGCTCATTCTATTTTCTAGACTACTTTGGGCTCTAGCAATCCATCTGCTCTGCTCTGCGTGAAACTGTGGGTTTTTTCATTTGGTTTGAACTATTTGAGAGATAGGCTCTGACTGGTGATCCATGAATTGGTAGAGCTTCCTCTTAGACACCCACAACTCTTCCAATCTATTGGTGTGAAGCCCCCAAAGGTTATTCTTCTCTATGGGCCTCCTGGTTCTAGGAAAACTTTAATTACTAGGGCAGTGGCAAATGAAACTGGTGCCTTCTTTTTCTGTATCAATGGACCTGAGATCATGACAAAGTTGGCTGGAGAAAGTGAAAGAAATCTCTGGAAGGCTTTTGAGGAGGCTGAGAAGAATGCCTTGTCCATTATATTTATTGATGAGATATTACAGAGATTTTTCAACTGGCTTGCAAGTATGCTATTAGAGAAAATATTGAGAAGGTGAGTTTCAATCGTGGTGGCTTTTGCAAACTAGATTTGGTTATGAATTTCTTAATGGTTTTTTTTTAACTAGTTTGTTAGAGTTTTACATTTTTTGATTCAATTTTTCTCAACTTGTATCTTATTATTTCAATTTGTCATGTTCTCTTTCCTTTGCACTTTTACAGGATAATATTGAACGTGAAAGAAAAAGAAGTGAGAACCCTGAGGCAATGGATGAGGATGATAGTGATGAGGTAGCTGAAATAAAGGCTGCTCATTTTGAGGAGTCAATGAAATATGCCCAAAGAAGTGTCAGTGATGCTGATATTTGAAAGTATCAAGCCTTTGCACAAACACTATAGCAATCTTGAGGCTTTGGTTCTGAATTTTGATTTCTTAGTGCTTCTGCTAGTGCTTCAGATGTATATTCGCTACAAAAGATAATAAAGATGACAATGACTTATAAAGTTAGGAAACTTAGTACACAATTGTCATCTTAATGAAGTGACAAATGTGTATGTTCTAGCAGGGACCTTCCGCTGACAAATAGCCAATGCTATTCAATTTGGCTCTGGCTTTTTCTTGTATGAGTTTTATCTATTCATATTTTTGAAACTTTATTTATTTTATCAGCCCTTTAGCCGAGGACTTACTAACTTGTAAGTCTTTAGAGCAATATTAACTGTGGCAAGGAAATTTATCTATGGAAAATTTTTCTCAAGTGGTAGATAATGTTATGAAAATCTTTCTTTTAAAAAAAAATCCTACTGGAAAATCAATATTGCTCACAATCTGATTGCCAAAGTGGCCAAAGACTATGTTAGGCTGATAAAATATGGGGATTCTATTTAGCACTACAAATCCTTGAAGGTTACTTCACTTGGATGAATATGTACCATTGGTAAGAGAATTGGACCGAGTTTGGCTTACCTCAAACAGGTGAGGCAGCATATGGTTATGTTCTTTTTTCTATCTATCTAGTTTTCACTACCTATCATTCCTTGGGATATCTTACAAGGGTTCTATAAATTGATGGTCTATATTTTGGTGGGTGTCTTGTATGGGCCTATGAACTCTTTTAGGGTACTTGTTCTAAATATTTCCTGAAATCTTATAAGAGCAGAGATATTATACGATAATACAAATCACATTAATCTAAAAGACTACTACACCATTTCAAAGATCATATCAATCAAATTAATTTGAATCCTCACAAGCAAAACATAACATTCAAGCATCCAAAAATAATAGATGCAAATTCACAAACTAATTTTCTAAAATCAGCATTTCATCATATAAGAGGAACTACCAATATTAATATATTATCTCACAAATAGATACAAATTGACAAATTAATTTTCTAGATTCAGCATTTCATCATATAAGAAGAGCTGCCAATATCAATATATTATCTCCCAATGTATATTACATACAACTTTTTAAATTATAAATATACAAATCTATAAAATATACATATATAACATAAAAGGAAGTGTTGATGCATACTGACAAATAAAAGGAAGTGTTGATGCATACTGACAGATACTTTGATTTTGCTTCCCCTTCTGCTCTCTTGATTTGTAAAATTTTCTCTGGCTCTGCTTTTTCTTGTGTTACAACCCTCATTCTTGCAACTGATATAAAATAATGAAATGAATGATGGTGAAATTGAGAGAAATTTTGGGTAAATAAACTAAATAGATATAGAACAAAAATATGAACAAATTTGAGGATAATGAGTTGGGTTTTCTTAAATAAATGAATACCATCAACCCATTTACAAAATGAAAAAGTATATGCTATAAATATCCAGCAATATCATGGTAAAAAGGACATTTAGTATTGGATGTAAAAGTCTTGCCTATATTTATTTCATTCATTACTTTCTTGACATGCACATCAGCCTCTATATCCATAATAAGTGTTTGAACTATCTCATATCCGTAGTTTGACATAGCCTGTAAGCATAGAAATGAATGATTGAATCATACTATATTAAAATTTCATCTTGTTTGATATTTAAGAGATATTTTATAGTAATCAATTGACAATACACATCAATAAATAAATGAAACTGATATGAATATATCAACCTTTTCAATTTCTTCAACAGCTTTAGCAACCTCGTTCTTTTTCTCAAAGATATCATCCAGATTCATCTTTGGAGCACTGGAACGAATAACTATAAATCATACATGGAAACAAGGTAGTTTATAAGAGCAGAGATATTATATGATAATACAAATCACATTAATCTAAAAGACTACTACACCATTTCAAAGATCATATCAATCAAATTAATTTGAATCCTCACAAGGAAAACATAACATCCAAGCATCCAAAAATAATGGATGCAAATTCACAAACTAATTTTCTAAAATCAGCATTTCATCATATAAGAGGAACTGCCACTATTAATATATTATCTCACAAATAGATGCAAATTCACAAATTAATTTTCTAGCTTCAACATTTCATCATATAAGAAAAACTGTCGCAGACCTTTTGTGAGGGTATCAAGCACGCTTCTTGACTCCAAATATTTCCTGAAAGCTTCCTTCTTGGATTCATTTGCCTGCCATATAAGGATGGCAAGCATTATCATAGAGCTTAAAAGTTACAAAAAAAACTTATAAGAAATGTAAACCCTTTAACACTTCGCCTACTCAAAAACACAAACCAATGAAATAATCCACATTAGGCCAAGAGAGGTTGATGCATTCAATACGAGAATACTTACAAGGAGGTGAAGCTGAATCATGCCAAACAATGACAATGAGAAGTTGACTATTGGCCCTTCTATTTTTTTATTTGATAGTTTCCTTACAATGACACATTCAAAATGCACTTATGAGAAAAGACCTAGAATGAATGAAATTGATTAAATAATGAAGGTATGTTAGTTTGAGCTTCACTTGGTTTTGAGAATACTTTAATATTCTCTACTTAACAAGGCCAACCACATGAAGGTGGAAGCTCATCTAGCCTCACCCCCCCCTCCCACTAACATCAATCTAAATTCCCCATTAACATCTAATTACACACTTCATCATCGATTTATGAACTATAACATTCAATCAATACAATCACATAAAATTCATTAATATGATATAACAATCATTAATACGTAACACTAATCAAGAATTCATTAACACATAACAATATTCATTAACATGACATATAATTCAATATTAATACACAACATTCATAGATAATTACTAAAAACAACGTTCTTTCATTATCCAACAAAGTTAATCAAACAAGTTTTATCAAAGAGCATTTTTAAGAAATTATTTCTTTTTTGGGTTTTTGTTAGATTTCTTATTTAGGTAAAGGCTGACAGGAGCATCAATATTATCTTCCTCCTCTTGTGGTTGTGATCTCAAATTATGATGCTTCCTCATGTCTCGAGGAGGAGGACGTTGCTACACTAAAGGGGGGTCTGCTGCAATAACAAGTAAATGGGTTAAATTTGCATACTTTTTTTTACTGTTACATGTATTTCATTAACCAGTAGAACATAACATGTATTTTTCTTTACTTGACAATGCCACATCATCATGTACAATAACATTTTGATCTTCCACCACCTCAACATGCTCAGCGTGCTCTAAAATATTCAAAAAAAGGTTACACGGCCAATTGCAATTAAAAATGTTAAATTTCTATTAATAATTACGTAATTTATTTCCAATAGAAAATTAACACCTCCAATACTTTGATGCACATCATGGCCTTCGTCACACCCAGGTTCTGTGGTAGGATTTGAAGGCTGTAGTGAAATGTCATGCACATTGTTATCATGAAATAGTCAATTTATGTTCAAAATTAACTATTCAATTTCATTTACTTTTCATTTAACCAATTTACCTATGTCTCATCTGGTGCAGTAGATTCTTTGTTATGGCTTTGGGATTCTTGGTGTAGGTGTGTAGCCATGACTGCATAGCCTTCCTTCAAGGCTATTCTCTTGTCTTCATCCATGGGCTCTACATTGAATTTTGTGCCCTATATTTTTTGTTTTATATCGTCAGTTTTACATGTATGGTTTGATTAAACAGAATTGTTTGCAACCTTATATATAAAAATTTGATATGAATTTCCAATGCTGCTACTTACAAGTCAAGAGTGAAGTTTCATATAGCCACCAGAGCCAAGTTTGTGTTGGCCAACCTTTGTTAATCTCGCTTGTGTGGCTTTTGATGTGTCTTGTAGTCTATGAAAAGTTTGAAACACGTTAGATTATATATTTACAATGATCTCTAATTAGTGCATGATTACATTCTACTTAATACTATCATGACATACCTTCTTTTTCCATCTTCTAGTTGAATTCCACTACCCTTTATCTTTTTCTCTTTTGCATCTTCCATTATTTCATTCCACTCCATCGGTGGAATCATAGGAGGATTCTCGTACTTTGGGTAATCCTTTAGAGCCCTTATATATTGGTCCCTCATAGTCTTTATATGTTTGGCTGCTCTTTTAAGAATCATGCCTCTATCAAATATTTTAATTCCAAAGAGGTCCTCTAAAGATTTAATGAGCTGATTTTTTAAGTCAGCATCCTGATCATTCCACCTTTTTTGAAAAAACAAAATTGTTAGATATCATAACTTTAATATAGTACAATAAATGGAAGATAAGAAAAATATTGTACCAATATTATGAAGCTACGTACCTTATATGTATGGTGGGTCCAGATAGCTTCAATGTCATTTCAAAAAGATGATCATAAAAAACATCATTTCCTACAAAAATATCGTGGGATTATCAGTCCAAAATGAGTTATGTATAAGTAAACTATAATTACACTGTAAATAATAACAATTTTAAAGCACCTGGAAGCTTTGGTACTTTTAACAGAACCATATTGTTCTTGTTCAACAACAATGCCCCCGCAAACGAACCAGTACTAGTAACACGGGCTGATCCAGGAAATGGTTGATCTTCACTAGTACTGGTCTGATTTGTTCTTGTACTAGGTGTAGGTGTATCTATTATTGCACAAAATAGGTCCATGTAGTGTATAAAATTCACACAAGAAAAATAATCAATGCATGTTTAGCACATCACAAAATATAGAAAAATAAGGTTTTACCAGTTGTAGATGGTACAGAGGAAGATGTCTACAAGAACCTTGCTACGAACAATGCAGCCGTCGAATGCAGAATGTTAATCGAAGGAGGTGTCTGCACTTCATCATGAGTTGAAGAATACATTATTAGCAAAGACATTTGCAATGGATAAAGATTAAATGGGGTACTAGAAGCATCCCAAACATAAGTTGAGTCAATAATGCATACAAAGGTTAAATCAATGGTTAAAGGTTTAAGGATTATTTACATAAAGGTGGTGTGGTGCTACAACCCTCACCATATTGATGACATTTCACACGTCAAAAAACCCTGTAAGAATAACACATCATATTTTAGATCATGATCCATAAGATAGTATAAAATATACACATCTATTGAACTTTAATTATTTCTTAAGATTAATTACTGCTTACATCAATAGAATTGAATCTACGTGTCAATTCTTCTTCAAGTTCCTTTGACTCCTTAGTTTTGTTTGCTTCCATTAGAAGGTTAAGAATTTATTTACCATATTTAGTTTTTATTTGAATATCCATGAACACATGGTTAGATTTAGATTCTATGTCATCTATAAATGCAACCTCAACTTCAGATCAAAATTGATCTGCTACCCTTTTTGCTTTTATCTATCAATAAGTATCAAGTTGTGACATCAATATCAGTAAAATTATATCAAAATAACTCCAAAGCCATAAAGAAAAGAACATAATAATATGACATTTGTTTCTATATAATTAGTAGAATTACACTAATTAAGGTTTACCTTTGATGAAGAAGGTGAACTGTGAGGAACATCCTCGCCTGTATCTTGAGGTGGAATATCCATGTCGCCCTGTGACAAAGATTAGTAATTCTTAGCAATCAAAAGCGATTGGAGTCAATATTCATTGGAGGTAATTGGTTTAAATGCTATACTTACCAGTCCCATGATAGGGAATTTTTTTGCATCTACATGATTCAAATTGTAATCTATTAGAAGCTCTTCCCATGTACTTATTGATTTTATCGCACATACAAATACACAATTTCCCTCGCGTACCTCGAATATACAATTTGAACTCTTATTAATTGACACAGGTCGAGAACTATTTATAAAACCTACAATATTACCTATTCCTTTTGGCCTTCCATCAATATACATAGCAAGCCTTTTAGTTTGATCATTTTCTTTGCATTGTATATAATTTGCTGACAATGCATACCTACGCATAGTTTTTTTATATTACACAATCTACATCCAATTCTTGTAACTGTAACAAGGTCCTACATACTCTATCAATTCAACAAATTGATTATAACTAACCTTTATGCCATCCATGGAAAATAATCCCAAACCATGTAATGAAGATGGAGCTATGTGATATATCCTTTCGTTAACAGAAAAAATAGTATTAACTGGAGGTAGTTCCTTGGGTACCCATTCTTCCTGAAGATGTGTGTGCCTTAAGGGAACCTTCATGTCACCTTTGGTCTCATTATCATAAGAACATGACCCCCCCTCTGCAAGTAAAAATTGCAATCATTTATCAAATTTTCTTCTAATCTTTTGACCTCTAGTTGATCTCCCTATTTTAGACCTACTAGATGTCTCACTTTTGTGTTCTATTCCCACATTTTCCTCACTTGAGGAAGACAGATCAAACAAATACCTATTTGGTGATACCTACAATCCATCAAATGAGAGACATAGTAGGATCTATATATTTTGCTGACTAAAGAGAAGGAAACCAAATAATAAATTATCCATGTCGATCCATGTCAAAGGTGTTAAATTTCCTGCATATGTAAATCATTTATCTTAAGTTAGCCAAAAATTACATGATATGTAAGCTAAAAATTATATATAAGACAAAATTTACATGATGCAAAATATACTCCATGAATATAAAGTTCAACACATAATAACTTAATTCAAATTTCTATGAATAAATCAATACCTCATACGTGACATTGCTCATACCTTGACATACATTTCATTGATCATGTTATTGATCATCCTCCTCATCCATGTCATCATCATGACTATCATCATCATCATCATCATGACTACTATCATCATCATCATCATCATCATCATCATCATCACCACCATCATCATGACTATCATCATCATGACCATCATCACCTTGATCAACACCATCTTCATCACCATGATCATGATTGCCACCATCATCACCATCACTATCGTCAGTATCACCAGAATCATCATCATTTTCTTCTTATTCATTGTGTAATAGTCATTCATGATCATCATTTACTTCATCTTCTGATTCTTCAGTATCTTCTTCTTCCATCACATTATATTGTATCGGCCTTCCTCTTGGATCATGTCTAACAACAAATGACCAACCTAGTTTGTGTGGAATGACAAAGTAAAACACTTGTTCACATTGGCTTGGAAGAACATAGGGCTCATCTCCAACTGGCTCAAATGACCTTGTATTAATCATTGTAAATCCACTATCATGTTTAATAATAGTCCTATCAAGATCATTTTGATTCAACCGTAGCCTGTACCATTTGACAACAAATAGAACTAATTTGAATGAATTAAAATCACACTCAAGTATATCATCCAAAATGCCATAGTATTAATTTTTAGATTGTTGAGGATGTATGTCATTTCTAGATGAAATATTAGTGACCTCGAAGACTGCACTTATCTCAGAATCATAAGTTTTCTTTGTGTCGTCTAACTTTTTTATGCAAAATTTACGGCCATTGTAGTAAATAGCTTTGTGGTGTTTGATCTGCAATTATTCAAACATGTCAAGATTATTTGCATCGATCCATGAGTTTTTATTAAACTTATGGGTCATGGTTAGTAAACTTATACGTACCTTTCTACCTCTTAAACCATATGCTAGATTAAGTACCATTGGCGTAACATTGGGATCTCCACTATGATGAGATTCTTTGACCAATGATGCAACACCATCCCATGTTAATGAGCGACCATTTTCTTGATATTGTAAAATCTATACCGTCATCCAATCAAGATTGTTTACAATATACAAATGTAGTGCATCCCACTCACGACCAACTGTAAAGAAAACAAATAGACCACTTAGAAACAACTTATATTGAAGATCTATAAGAATTAATAAACTACAATAACATCATATAATTACCTCTCATTTTCCTCAATCTATCTTTCCCCATCAAGTACTCCCCTTCAAATTTGTTAATAGAGTTGGAATCCCAAATGCAATCTACATGGATATTTGTTGCAAACTTGGGAAGATATTCACTAATATACACTATGGTCTAGTATACCACATATCCCTCCACCATAGAACCCACAGGACGTGCTCTTTATTGAACCAATCCCTTCATAAATTTTAAGTGCCTCTCAACCATCCACATTGACCTAGTTTGTACAAGTCCACACAATTCAATCTCCTCAACTAGATCTACAAACTAGGTCAATGTGGATGGTTGAGAGGCACTTGAAATTTATGAAAGCATTGGTTCGACAAAGAGCACATCCTGAGGGTTCTATGGTGGAGGGATATATGGTATACCATACCATGGTGTATATTAGTGAATATCTTCGCAAGTTTGCAGCAAATATCCATGTAGATCGCATTTGGGATCCCAACTCTATTAACAAATTTGAAGGGGAGTACTTGATGGGGAAAGGTAGATTGAGGAAAGTGAGAGGTAATTATATGATGTTATTGTAGCTTATTAATTCTTATAGATCTTCAATATAATTTGTTTCTAAGTGGTCTATTTGTTTTCCTTACAGTTGGTCATGAGTGGGATGCACTACATTTGTATATTGAAAAAAATCTTGATTGGATATGAGGTAATGTTCTTGAGCATTGAAAAAAGTCATAGGTAGACACTTTTGCATTTCACACATAAGGTGGGGAATTTTTCTCTTCCAATATTTAATATCTTTTTTATCAATTTCTTTAGATGATAACAACCTAAAAGATATTTAACTCGCAAGAACATATAAACAAGATTTTAGATAAAAATATACAATAAATTACATAAAAAGTAAAGCAAGTCATAAATATAATAACACTTCTAGCCTCGTGAATTCTCCAAGATCATATATAACTTGTTTAACACTGTTCTCAAATTGGTCTAGGAGGGATAGAGGTAGGATGTACTGCAATGATTAAAAAATGATCTTTTCAATATATTGTAAAATAATACAATAAAAAGTACATGCAATTTTACAAATATATTGTAAATAGAGAACATGACTTACCTTGACGAAGGTATGCCAATCATCTGTTTTTAACCCTAACCCAAAATCACCTTTCTTTGATACAAGACTGCTTATATTTGCAGCAAATCCTATTGGAAATTTTATTTTTTTTATGACTTATTTTAATGCATCACTTTGCTGCTTAGTTAATAACCAAGGAAAGGCACTCCTATTTATGCGGTCTCCATTGCTATTTGATTCAATGAAAGTTTTTAGTGCATGATTAGATTCATGAATATCATTACAAATTTTGGCCATTTTTTCTTTGTCATGCCTTCCATCCAATATTTTCCATAGTGTCTCTGTTACATTCTTTTCAATATGCATAGCATCAAACAAATACACGATTGGGAGATCCTTGTAGTATGGCAACCTACTAAATTGACTAGGATAAATTTGTATTCCTCTAGGAAGTTGGTCATTGATGCCTTGACGACCTTCACGAGCATCAATAACATCATTGGTAAATAAAAGACAATATCAAAATCTAAATTTCAAACAAAAATCATCAGATGGAATGATATTACCTCGGTGATTTAGTCTATTGTATTTCAACTTCCATAGATGAGGTGTCATTCTTTGTGACCTTGATGTCATCTCTTCTTTCCCATTAAAAATATATTTTTCGATAGTTCAATACTTATGATTATTGTGGATAAAGTGCCTAAACTCATCGAACACCTACTTTCCTAAACTTCTTAAATGACAAGATTTCATCTTCAAACCACAAACTAGACATGTGAATTTACCCTTTGTTTGAAGACCTAAAATATATCGTACAATTAGATCATGTACAATTATCATGCACAACTTAAACATACAACAATAATGTGTAAACACTATAACATACCAAAAATACGTGACCTTAACATGAATATATAATATACTACAAAAATGAGTTAGCCTAGGGGCATCATGTATTGTCCATACAAGCATTGCATGGAATTGAAATTTTCTTTGTCCTATTGATCTAGAGATGTCATACATAGTGATCCCATTCCATAAAATCAACAACTTGTCAATAAGGGGCTCAATATACACGTTCATATCTTTAACTTGGTACTTACCTAGTTGAATGAACAAAAACATTACATAATTATTATGACCATCTTGATGCGGTGTTTATAAATTAATTTAAATAACTATTAAATGAAAAAATACTTGGTACAATCATTGAAAACATTATGTGCTCCCTCTTTATGGACATCCAAGGAGGAATGTTATTGTTAATAACAAAAATGGGTCACACTGAGTAAGTAGATCTCATATCTCCAAATGGATTGACACCATCCACTACCACTGAAATCTTGAGATTACGAGGTTCTTCTTTAAAGTGTGGCCATATTGTTTCTATGTCTTTAAATGAAGAACCATCCGCAGGCATTCACACAATGTCATCTTGACTTTTATTGCATGCATGGTAATCCATAAATTGTGCCAAGCTAGTGCACCTGAATAATCGTTGAAGACATGGAATAAGGGGAATGTACCGAAGACTCTTCTGAGGCACCTTTTTTGTTATTTGAGCTTACCGATATCTACTAGTATGACAAATAGGGTATTCTGTTACAAATTCATGTTGTTTATGATATAGAATGTGATCATTGGGACATGCATGTATTGTCTGATATTGCATTCCAACTTGATTCATAATGGAAGATAATTCTCAGTACAAATGAGGAAAAATGTTTGATGGTGGTAAGAAAAACTCACCTATCAACCTACAACAACAAATATGAATTGTTAATATAATGAATCGTAATGGTATGCTAACATTGAAGATGACAAAAATGGCATACCTTAGCATATGTGACATTGCTACATTGGATAAACCATTCATAACCTTGAAGTTCACCAACAACAATATAGCAAAGAGAAGAGTTTTTTGGGAGCCTTGGTATAGGGGCTCGTATGCCTTCTCAATTATAGCTATATCAAGACCATCTTCATCATCATTATTAGATGCACTAGTACCATCATCATGATCATCTTGATTAGCTACACCAATACCATCTTCTTCAATCATGTCCTCTGGCACATTATCAGCTATGCCAATACCATCATCTTCAATTATGTTCTCTGCCATAGGATCATCTTCTTCCATGGGAGCATTATCATCGGCTTGGATATTCACACCTCCATGTTCCTCCAATTGGAAATCCACATTCACCAATCAACAAAAATTGTGCCCCCTTCAATGTGACCATATTGCCTACAATGACTCTGGGCTGTTTTGATTAGAATTCTTTGATTCTTTAAGCCCTTACACTTTTTTCAAGGACAATTACATTTTTCAACATCTTTTCTTTGGAACTAAGACCACAATCTAGCAAGTGTCTCGTTATTTTGTTCTTGGTTCATATTGTCAAGTGTGGACTTTCTTCACAGGCTATTAATATACAAAATGTAAACATACAAACATTAGTAGTATCTTGTATATAATAAAAAATAAATATATTATAAGATTATACAAGATTTACAAATACACACAAATCATGCTCACTAGACCACAGAATATTCAAAAGGATAAGTATTTTGGGAGTTATTATTATTTTGGGAGTTACACAAATCTCCTCACTAGACTACTAAATCTGTGGATATTATTCTTGATGCTGAAGTAAATCAAGAAAGTGAAGTTGAAGCAATTACATCTAATTCATTGCTGCCTATATATAGTCCTCTACTATCTAGATATAATTCACAGGTGTTTGTGTTGAATTTTATTTTTTTTCATTGGATGAAGAGTTTCATCTTTCATTTATATGAGTCTTTACCTCTCAAAAGACATGTCTCCTAGTTGGCTGACTAGGCATAGTTGGCCAACTAGCATAAAACAAATTTATTTTAGTTCTAACATATCCCTAGGGAAGTCACATGAACTATAAAGGTAAGTATTGCAATTAGTAGACAAGGGTTGGAATTTTATCCAAGGAAGACTTTACTTCAATTTATACTTCAATTTGTAATTAGAGATTATAGAGATTATATTCTAGAGTTGTACAGTCACATTGTCTAGTCTGTAAAGCTATACAATATATTTTTGCAAAAGAAACTTGCAATTGAAGATAATAACACATCAAAATTTGGCATTGTAGTGGAGGTGATTCCATACCTAGTACAAATTATTTCCTCTAAATCTTCCAGATTGAGCTGCATTAAGGCATTCAATTGAGCATTAATGCATTAATTCCCATCTATATCTAGGTTTTCATCACACATGCTTAAGGGAAAAGTTCCTAATACAACTGAAGAGAGTAATTAATATGGAAATTGAATCAAATGCAAGCAACATATGGCATTAATTTTCAAAGACAGTGACAATTTAAAAGAATTGGAAAAATACAGTGTACAAGCAATGATAGTGTGCCATGGGAAGTCACAATAAGTATGAACCCATAGAGGATTTTCATTGTTTCCTAAAAGAAGATCATTTTTAGAGTGAGATTTAGCTACATAGAGGTGAAGCCATGACATACAAAAGGTAAGATAACCTCAAAGTTTCTGACATATAATGCTATCATGTCAAAAGGACAACAAAGTGTAGTTTTTAGAACAATGGAACAACCATCTCTCTTAAAAGGAACAACCATCATGTTATAGAGTTATTGAATATGGCCATTATCATGAGATCATAGGGCAAAACACATCTATCTACTATTAATGAACAATTTCTTCTATAGAGGCAATTTTGAATTCTATGCTCATGTGAAAAGGAAATGTCACTCAATTTGAAGTCCTAATAGAATAAATACAATAAGAATATATTGACATATCATGCCTTAAATCGGCAACAATCACAATAAGAAGATGGAACAACCACAAGGTACAAGCATGTGAAAGTCATTGTAATCATTGGAGATAGGTTAAAGGTTAAGTACAATAGTAGAGCACAACCATGATATACAATTAATGAAAGTGCCATAAAACATCATGATATTTATAATCAATCATAGAGAAAAGAGACAGTGTAGCAAATGTTTACATATTCCGCTTAGTTTGTTCAAAATTATAGTTTGTTCAACCTCTTCCTGTAAAAATTGCATGTATACTTTAGTTAAAATAGTTTAGTTTTAAAACATGAACAATAATTGATTTCTGATTTGCCAATAAATTTTTTATTAATAACAAGTTAACAACAATGCATTGCCTTTAGTTCTACTTCAAAAGTTAATATGTGAAAGTTTGTCAAAAATTTAATAGTACGTAAAGTACATCATATTCTTGCACAAATTGAATTGAGAATACAAATCCACTTAACAATGCTTATACTTGTATTGATATTATTGATTTTTAAATTAAATTTACATAACATCAAAATAAATACACTCTAGAAACTAGAAATTAAAAATTCCATTGTTCCAGATTATAGAGATCATAATAGTGAATGTAAACTAAGTTAATGAGTATTGGGAATGGACCAAGTTAATGATCAATTCCAAATCATAACAGTGAATGTAAACTATGTTCAAGCAATGAAAATGTAAATTCATTTGAAATCTTTCAGTCACTGCCCATGAGGGTACAGTTTGACTATATTGTTGACAAACATTTATTTTTATGGTTGATATAGATTCAAATGATTGCTAGGATATGGTGTTACATTTCATTGGAGTTCTAAATAGTTTTGTGCATGTTTGGAAGGCGTAATATTTTCACTTTTATTGCCCAATCTGACTTCAACATTATTTAATGAGATGTAATATGAATTTTTTAATGAATTTAGACATGTTTTCATATCTCAAGTTGGCTGATGTTTTTTTTGAAATTTTTGGTTTAGACTCAGACATCCAATGCCAGAACTGATTCTTGGGACAAGAATCCTTTCAAAGGTGGTGAACATGGTGCAGGGGCACCTAAAACATCCAAAGACTACCAGGAGTCCATAATGATAACCATGCACCTAATGACATCTAGAGACATCAATTGGAATGTATTGGCACATACAATGGCCTATAAGGTCATTCCATACAATGCAAATGGCAAATATGTAATAAGTCTTAAAAGGCCTAATAGGCCTTAGGACCAAAATAAGAGCCTAGGATGGTATTTGGTTTTAAAAGTTTATAATAGTTTAGATTTTATTTTAATAATGCTCAATAAGTTCATTTGGGTCACATTTCAAAGTCTTAAGGTTTCATTATCTTTAAAATTTTCAAAAACTCCAAATTTGTAATGTTGCAAATTCAAAAATTTGAAATGCAACGGTTATTAGAAAATGGAGGGAATTGGATTTTGTTATGTTTTAGTGCAAACTAATCCATCAAACTGATTGGGATTGGTTGGGGTAGTTTCTAGGAGTCCATCAAATATGCCAAAGTTTCATTGTACAGCAAAAGAGGCCTGGTGTACGGACTGTACTGAGTTTTTGATAAATAAACTTCTTTCAAATGCAATTTCCTTGAGATCTTAGAGTGATTTTGGATTCATTTTGTTAGTTTCTTACATTTCAATGCATTTGGAATAGTTAGATATTGATCCTAGACCACATCTATGCATTTGCGAGGTCTGTATTTGTATTTTTACTCAATTAATTCTGACTGGCAGAGTAGTTTTAGCCATTCCTTTGATAGTTTTGTGAGTTTCCAATTGAATATGGTCATGCCATGACCTCTGACCACTGTAACACATGGAATGACTGGGTATTCACATGTACTATAGTTCCCTAATCCATTAATGTAATGAAAAGGAAGAATGTTTGGGTGATCACCATAATTTATAGAGGAAACTTAATGAATTTACTTGGTATGCTACAATAGTATCCATTTGGTCTAAAGGAGGAACATAGATTATGATTTGGATCATCTTATAATGATCATCTAATGATGAAACAAATACCTATTGGACCTAGAAGTGATCAGAGATAGGAGATTTAAGAAACCCTTGGATTAAGGGTTTAGAAGTGTTAAATTTGGAGATTTTGGGGTTCTCAGTGGACTAAGCCCTATTCCTTTGAGGTTTGTTACTTTTTAGAAATTATTAAAGATTGATGAAGGTTTGGATTCTTGGGAGTGCAAGGATTCTATGGGTGCTTTGTTATTGGGGTATTTTTAAGCACTTATGAAGCCATAGTGTGTAGACAGTCACACCTGGTCTAAAAGAGTCCATAGAAAGCCAACTATAGAAAGATGACTGCCCTAGTTTTATGTCAAAAATAGTCTATAGATGAATCTCACATGATTTATTTCAGATTTCTCCACCAAATGATCTCACACCGGTCGCAATTCAAAGCTATGACTCCAGGTAGACTTCCTGTGGAGTTAGATTTGACATTCCAATCCACACAAAGTTGGCAGAAAACAAATACTAGCAAAAAAATGTTAAAAATATAGTTTTCTCAATCTTGTTTGCAATATTTCCTCTTCCAACCTTACAATCATAAACCTAACACTAGTACATTTACAGTGTAACATGATGCGGTGATTCAAAAATTTAGGGTTTTGCAAGTTCATCTCTACAAGCTCATCTCTGAATCAAATGTATATAAACAATGATAAAAAATGTGCCAAAAAATACCAAATACATGATGCCCTAGCACATTTCTCATGGGCCCTAAGTAGGTAACCAATAAAACAATGTCAGACAAATGAAAAGTAAGGAAATCCTTACAGGTGGTCCTCCTTTTACACCAAATCACAGTGGCAACCCTCGTAGGTAGGCGGTCCTCCTTCTACTCTCACCAAATAATAGTTCAAACAATCGCAGGCTCTAGCTCCTTCACGCACTCCAAATTAAAACCAAATAATGAAATGAGATACAAAATCTTCTTTCTTTTTAAAGTTATGCCCATGTTGGTCTAAATTTCAACCTACATTATATTGGTCTAAATTTTGACTAACACAAGCATGGATTAAAAAAAAAAAAGTTTTCCTTCTATAATCCGACTAACCTAAACCTTTTTAATTGATGGTCAAAAATTTTGGTAGAAAAATGAGGTCAAATATAGTAGAGTATGTTTTGATAATATGGAAGCTAACTAATAAGCTATATTTGAGATAGCTAGTATAAAGAAGGATATTATGTTAAGCGAAGTTGTAATGAATGATGTATGAAGCTAATGCAAATTTGTAAAGAGATTTTGTATTGATGTATTATGTGAAATCTGATATATGATTAGATCTGTGTGAATTGATAACAAGTTTTGTGAAGTGCCTACAAGCTAGATTAGAATATTGAATATATTTAGTAGCAAGAAAAGGTTTTTGATTCTATCTTTTGTATTGAATATTATCATTGTATATTGCATGTTTGGGTAGTGATCTCATCTTTCATACATTCATATTTTTTAATACCAACTCCTAATAGGGTTGAGGCTTCTAACAAGGCATAAAGTCCTCTAACGAGGACAAAGACACTATACAGATGTAATAGACTTCTAACAGGGTCAATATCTCTAACCAGATACTTTTTATTAGTGGGTAATTTGTGGGTACCATCCCCACTGGGGTTTTCCCTTGGCCAAGGTTTCCTCAAGAAAAAACATGGAATTATGAGTTCCTTTATTTTATGGTTGTGTTTATTATTCAGTTTATTCAGTTTAGTTTCTTATGCAAGTTACAAGGTGGTTACATATATCCATAAGTGGGAAAAAGTAAAAGTTTGTGAAATACTAATTCACCCCCACCCCCCCCTCTCAGTATTTCTAATTTCTAACAATTGGAATCAAAGCACAGTTACTCAAAGAAGGCCTAACAGCTTGAGTAAGATCTCTATGGATACGAATCAGTTGCAGAAAAACCTAGATGAAGCTCTTGAGAAAATTGATATTCTTACTCAAGAAAGAGATACTTTGAAGAATAAATATGATAGTGCAAAATATTACATTGAGAAACTAAAAGACAAGATAGAAGATCTAAAATCAAAGAAAGAGCCTACAAATTAGATCAAGGATAGTGATGAAGTTTCAAAACTAAAAAAGGAGAATGAGATCCTAAAGCATGAACTAAAGATTGTAGATCTAAAGTTAAGCCTAAAAGATGATAATAGTAAAGTTGAATCAAATCTGAAGCCTGAAAATGAAGATCTAAGATCTAAACTTACCAATTAACATCTAAATTTGAAACTAAAAATTTGCAGTATGCTGAACTTGAGAAATACAATATAATTGTGAAAGGAGAACTAATACAATCCAAGAAACATCTTGAGAAATTGTATTCCAGCAGTGAAAAAATTGATGAACAGATTTCTTATAAAAAACCTTCTTATGATAAAATTGGTCTTGGATATTTCGAAGAAAATTTCTCAAAGAATATTGATGAATGTAAAGAACCAGATCTGAAAATTCAACAACTTGAGAACAAAGAAGAAGAAAAACAAAACAAAGATGAGTCTAACCAATATGAAGATGTACCTAAACAACATAAGAAAGATGGATCACCTAAAGAAATATGAAGTGAATTCAAAGGTAGATATTTTTCATGAAATTTATTTGGACACATGAAAAGAGATTGTATAGGTAAGCAATTCAAACCTATCTCTGGTTATTGTTATAATTGTCATGGTTTTGGACATAGACCTATTAATTGTAAGAAACCTAGATCTAATGATAAAAATAATAGTAGAATGTTTAGAAATACTAACCCTGCAGATAAAAGACCTATTGGAGCAACAAACAATATAAGAAATGGAGTTGTGTGTTATAGATGCAACAATTTTGGACACATTGCCAGAAATTGTAGATAAAAAATTAATCAATCAAGACCGAGATATGGAAACAATGTTATAGTTTGTTAGTTTTGTAATAACATGGGTCACACAAAGAGATATTGCAGAATGAACAACATGAGGAATCCTAATCCTAGAAGAAATGTGAACTACACCAGAAGAAATATGAATACCAAAAATAGTCTAAAGAGAAATAGAAGTAACATGGAAGAATTTATATTTGTCAAAGCTACAGATCAAGAAAGTGCATCCACAATATCAAAAAGTCAGCCAATTGAAGTGTTTAAGACAAAGTTGGAATCAATTTTGAACCCATCTCAAACTAATTAAGCATCAAATTTCATGAATTATGTATCAGATTAAGCATCAGAATAGCATAGAGCTTATCATAAATTGAATCAAGCCTTGTGAAGTTAATATAAGATAGTAAGTGATATAAGGAACCTATGGTTAAGAGCGCATAAATTTTTGAGCATGTATGCGATCACACGAAGAGAAAGACATTTTGTAGGTAACCAGGAACAACTTTTTGGCATGTATACAATTATGCAATTAATGCGATGAAAATGTCTTGAATGATTTGATAGATAAAAGCAGACTATTGACATCATTTGATCATTCAAGAATTTACAAGAGTCTTAAAGAGCTAGCTAGTGGAGATTGAAAGTAGTTTGAAAGATTTGGAGATAGATTTTTGCCAAATCTACACAGAAGCCCTAAATAATTATTTCAAGGTATTTCACTAAGTGTTTATTATTAGAGAAATTAATTTTCAGTGAAATCATGGATGTATCCCTATTTCATAACATTAATGACACACCTAGACCTAAGGTGAGAAGGGAATTAGTAGAACCCTCTAAGGAAGACCCTAGTTTATCATTATTAGCTATACCAGATGGTGTCTTGCATTTGGAAGATGTAAGAGGATACCTGAAGTGTAAATTTGAGACTGTAGAAAATAGTAGTATAACTAAGGAGTATGACAAAATATACAACCAAGATATGACCTATAAGGAAGGATATGAACATTTAGGTCATCTGGACATTATCAAATACATATTTCACTACTAATTTCAAAATGATGAATGTACTGAGATCATTTTAAGCAGAATTCATAATGGAAATTTTTGGTTAGATGATAGAGTGATAGACATCATAGCTGATTTGATACATGAAGTAACAAAATTACCTAACAAAGGTGCAATTCAACTAAATGGGAATAATGTGAAGAAAATAGTTCTAGATAACGCTATATCTTCATATAATTGAAGAGGCATTATAATTAGTAAGATTGAGCAGAATGATGTGAGGTATGTGTGTAAGATAATGACTACCAAGTTATGTGCTAGCTCTAGGGAAGATGATATAGCAGTAGGTATGGTACAAGAAGCTTATCTAATGTGTTTTGATAAGGTTGATGTTGACATGAGTGAAATTTTGAGGATCCAATTGATTGAAAATCTTGAGAAGATTAAGAAATCAAAGAATTCTAAATTCATATTCTCATCCCTAATCACCTATATGTTTTTCCATCTTTTGAGAAGATTTCCTTACACTATAGGATCTGATTGGAATGATGAGAGCAGTTCAATGGAAATAATTAACTTGGTGTATTGTAGACACCCAATTGACAAAGTAAATGAGAGTGCTACACTTGTAATTAAAACCTTTCAAAATGAGATGAAAAAAAAGGTCAATAATTCCACCTTCAATAGTTAAGAAGTACAAATATGAGGTATGATTTTTAGTTGAAACGGACTTCACATCTATTGAAGTAGTAGAACCAAGAACTGAATTCGTAGACCCTCTAGAATATGAAGTATTTGAAGAGGAAACTGAAGGATATGTATGCAAAATTATGAAGTGTAGATTAGATTCCAAAAGTCCTAGATTTGGAACATTTGAGGAAATTTTTAGTACAAAACAATAATCACATGTGCATAAGTTAGCTAATAAAAGGGTTGAAACAACAATTAAAAGGATATTAAAAGATACAGGTATGACTGAACATGAATTCAACATTGAGAAATAGACAGTAGCAGCAATAAGAGATATTGGACAAAAGGAAGTGTTAATAGTTCCACCTTTGGCATCTAAATAAATCCATGTTCTAGATATTCAAAATATTGATGAAGTTGTCACTGAGCCTAGTGAGTTGAGTATGTCATTGGACAAGCTTCCAGTTGTAGTCACAAGAAAATCTACTAGATCCACCTCCACTACACCAACTAAAAGAGTAAAAGAGATGGTTAATGGACCAGGTAAAAGGAAGAAGACTATCTTTTCTCATATAGAAAGGATAAGGACACAAGAAGAAGAATCACCACCCATCAAGAAAATGAGAGGTCAAGTTTCAATTCAATCTCAAGGAGAAGAAGAGGTAGGTACCAGCAAAAAGAAAAAGTGGAAGCCTAAAATTAAGAAAGTGAATCCTTTGATCATAAATGAATGATATTTCACTAAGATAAATAAATATTATCACATGTACAATAATTTTGAAAAATTGAATCTTGAGAATGTAGTTGTCAGGCATATCATTATTGCTGACAAGAAATTTGAGAACATTAAAGATAAGATACCAAGTGATCTCTATGAGAATTTGGTCAACAAAAACAAGAGAGAAATAGAAGAGGATAAAGGTATAAGAGAAATATTTGTGAGAAAATTGTGCGTAATCATAGATGAAGAACATTTCAAAGAAATAATGAAGAGTCTTAGCACCCATTTGAGAAGAAAAAGAAGAACAGTTCTAATTATGGGAGTTAATTATGAGGAATTCAATAAGGAAACTGAGGAAGTAGTTGTGAAAGTAATGACTTTAGTACCAGGAGAAGCATTAAGTGAATCAGAATAGGATGCTCAAGCAAAAGAAGTAGTTTCACAGATGAAAGAAACCATAGTTCCACCACCTACCATTCATATTGATGATGAATCCATGCATATAGAAGGCACCAACATTACCATTGACAAAGAAGAAAATCCTTTCAAAGATCAAGGAGAGGATGTTGGCAATTTGGGAGAAATGATAAGTGAACAAGAAAATAATGAATAAAATGATGAAGAAAAAAAGGAAGAGGAGAAGCAAGAAGAAATAAACGCAACAGAGGAAACACAATCAGAAATCACCAAGAAAGAAATACAAGGTATAGGAAAAGAGGTAAAGCCTACAGATACTATACCACAACATATTCAAATAGTCACACCACAAAAGGTCACAGTATCAAGCTCATCAAAGTCACCAATTGAGTCAGTATTAGCAAATTTGGGAGATGAAGTTGATGATGATGATCAAATAGAGTTGATATCATCTCTGAATAAGATAATTGGAAAGAACAAGAAAGTAAAGAGCCTAGAAGGATCACTACTTGAGGTAACAAATAAGCTTCAAGGTGTTATATCTACTCAAGTCAGTGAAGTTGATCTACAAGTAAAATAAAGAGAGGTAATTAAAGAAATTGACAGTGAGTCCACTACTTTATCCAACATTGCATCAATGAAAGCACAAACACTTCATGATGCACAATTATTTCAAACTACCTGTCAAAATATTAAGAATGATTTAGAAAATCTTGATGTTTGCATTAAGCAATTGAGGAGATGTTTGGAGAGAGGAAGAGTGTTATACAGTCAGTGTTCTTTGTCACACAAATATATCTCAGATATTTTAGAGAAGTTGAAGAACAAAGAAGTAGAATTGAAAGTCACAATGAATGAGCTACATAATCCTAGCATGAAGATCACTGATACTGATAAGAAAGTGAGTAAAATACATGATGAAATAAGACTACTAGAAAATTAGAAGGAAAAAAAATTAAAGAGGTTTGCATTACTTAGAGAGCACCTAACCCTAAAAATTAGTAATGTGCAGAATCAACTAGAAGAATGTCTTTCATCAAAGACATCATATGGTAAATTTGCCTACCCAAATCTTAGAGTAGTTGAGATAGCATCTTATGGGCTATGTGCATTACTTAGTGTATCAGATTCTGTTAAGGCTACATAGGACAAAGAAATTGAAAACTTGAAGGAAAACTTTACAGATTTCATTTCAAGTCTTCTAGCATTATAGAATTGAAGACAAGAAGGTATATCAAAATTTTGACCTGTATATACATATTTTTGATACCTTTGTCATTATTGTCAAAGGGGGAGTAATATAGCATGAGAAAATTGCTTATATGTATAAGATATAGATGTGTGAAATAGTATGGAATATAATCAAAGGGGGAGTATCCATATAGAAGAATTAGTAGACATGTATGATCCACAAACTTTTGCAAATCTTGTAAAGACCATGTAACACAATGTTGCA
The DNA here is from genome assembly GCA_027943335.1 of Chamaecyparis obtusa. Lineage (NCBI taxonomy): Eukaryota > Viridiplantae > Streptophyta > Pinopsida > Cupressales > Cupressaceae > Chamaecyparis > Chamaecyparis obtusa. Next base: position 258,067 of record BSBK01000428.1, on the reverse strand, counting down.
GAATGTTGCAAGTTTGTTTTTGAAATTTGGTTGTAAGTTTTGGGGAATTAGCTAATTTTCCCATATGTTGCCACTAATGAAAAAGGGGGAGATTTTTGGAAATTTGGTTGCATAGGATATCATGATGTTTTCATTATGGCAACATATATTCAGTGTTAAGACATCATGATCTAAGGAGGAAGTTCTGGAGGAGTACTTATGAAAATTATCCAAGTATAACAGTGTTTATATGTCTACACAGAGACTATTTTGATCACCGAAGTTCATAGAAGTACTTTCAGTGCATGCACACTTGAACATATATTATACAAGGTATATTGAAGCTACATCTAAGAGTGCAAGATTGTACGACATGTACACACAAAGATATCAATGTTTTACTGAAAGAATGTTGAGCCAACTAGAACATAGCAATGATTAGTAATTAATTATTTTGAGTTAAGGGATTATTTTGTTTATCAAAATAATGACTTGACTAATTAGTAGATGTTTTGATTAAGTAAAAATAGGTTTTGAAAGGACCTAAAACCTTGTACAAAAACTCAAAAGATATAGCAATAAAAGGCCCAGACATAATAGTGGAGACCACCAAAACAACAGAGGGAACTACCACCAGAAAACCCACACCAAGGGACAATAGTTCTCAACAAGGGTACTTACAATTTATATTTAGAGCCACCCTTATAGGACCATAGATTCATATCCAAAGGAGGAACGGATGACTTTGGTTTATTTCCTTTCATAGTTGTCCACCCTTCCTCCAACTTAGCAACATCATCCAGCCAAACCCTTGAAGAAACAGAAGAAACCGCATGATAGATGAGAGTAGAACTAACACCAAATAACACATTCTCCCTGGGAGAAACTAGTTTGGGCAAGCCCAAAGCAGTAGCATACTGGACAGCAAAGTCAATAGTCTGGACATCAACAACAGTCCTAGCATCATTAGACCCTATAGAATCAACCAAAATAGGCAGAGCCAAACCATCACCCTTTAGAGCACCAACTCCCAAAGAAGCGAGAACCTCCTGAGAAGAACCTACAACCTACTCTCTAACCTTAGCTAAATATTTATTCATAGTATAATGTTCGATAGAGACACCCGACCACTAAGAAGGTGGTTGTTTCAATTTTACCTTCTCAGAAGAATATCAAGCAGCCACATGGCTAGTCATGTGACATTTCCTACAGTGAAAGGGGATAACCTCATAATCTAGAGTCTATGTCCAAGAGCCCCGCGGAGAGGCCAAGCAAATCTTCTCAAGGAGACCCTTAGAAACATCCATCTCAATAAGGATGCAAGCAAAGGTCAAATGAATAACATCAGAGGTTTTCAAATCCATGATCTGGAAATCCCCAAGAGCATTCCCCACAGATTCCAAAACTAAATCCAACCAGAGATGCATGGGAAGATTCAGAAGCCTAACCCAAACAGGAATCTTATTAAAGGATTTTGTAAGTGGGTTGAAATCCTTATGCCAAGGTTTGGCCATCAGGGGGAATCGATCATCCTAGGAGAAGCTATAATCACACAAGATAGTCTTCCTATCTTCAGCATTACCAAATTTTACAACAAAAAAACCCCTAACAGCCAGGTAAATCTGAATATCTTTGGATAAGATCGGCTCCCAATGATTGGTAATCCAAGCATGAAGAGAAAAAAGAGAAGGCCAAAAACCCCTAAATTGAAATATAGCAGCATGCAAAGCGAAAACCTCTATAGTTTCAAATATTTTATCTACTATATTAGAATCTAACTGCACCCGAATGGGCTTACTCACAATCAGAGGGGAAGCCACCCAGGGCCTCGTAGTCCGTGAAGAGGAAGGAGAAATCCCATAGAGGCCAGCCTCAAAGGTGGTAACATCAACATAAGAACCAAGGGTACCAGCAGAAGAACCCACCACCGCAGCCCTTCCTTCAACAAGGATGTCAGTAACCCTACCATCGGTGGCATCCAAGGAAACATCCAACGTTGAGGAATAATGAGCAGGAACCTGGGCAAGAGAAAGGATTTGAAATCCTTGAGTGGTCTGAGTGTGAGTGGGAGTAGAAGTAGAGGACATTGTCTTCTATATATGACATCCTATATGTTAACCCTAAGGCAGCAAGAATTAATATTATGTTTTGATAATATGGAAGCCGACTGATAAGCTATATTTGAGATAGCTAGTATAAAGAAGGATATTATGTTATGCAAAGTTGTAATGAATGATGTATGAAGCTAATGTGAAGTTTTAAAGATATTTTGTATTGATGTATTATGTGAAATCTGATATATGATCAGATCGGTGCAAATTAATAACAAGTTTTGTGAAGTTCTTAAAAGCTAGATCAGAATATTGAAGATATTCAGCACTAGGAAAAGGTTTTTGTATTCTATCTTTTGTATTGAAGATTATCATTGTATATTGCATGTTTGGGTAGTGAGCTCATCTTGCATACATTCATATTTTGTAATACCAACTCCTAACATGGTTGAGGCTTCTAACAAGGCCTAAATTCCTCTAACAAGGACAGAGACACTATACGGATGTAATAGACTCCTAACATGGTCAATATCTCTAATCAGATACTTTTGATTAGTGGATCATTTGTGGGTACCATCCCCATCAGGGTTTTCCCTTGGCTAGGGTTTCCATGAGAAAAAACATGGTGTTATGAGTTCCTTTATTTTATGGTTGTGTTTATTATTCATTTTATTCAGTTTAGTTTCTTATGCAAGTTACAAGCTAATTACATATATCCATAAGTGGGAAAAAGTAAAAGTTTGTGAAATATTGATTCACCTCCCCTCTCTGTATTTCCTATTTCTAACACAACCTTAGGGCTACTGCCGACAGCCTTAGGGCTACTGTTGATAGCCATAGGGATACTATCGGCATCTTGGGCTATTGTGATGACCCTCAAAGCTTCTAGGGGGAGGTTGGGGGGATGGCCCTCACCTCCTCCCTTTAATTTTTAATAAAAAAAATTATTATTTAAAATTTGTTTTATTAATTATTCTCTTGTAAATTATTGTGCCCCAAAATAGGGAGCATATATATATATAAAAAAAAAAATTAAACATAAAATTGATAAACACATGCCTCTTTTTTTACAAATAAATTTAAAGCCTCAATTGCATAGATTGACCTGGGTATTTTCTAAAATTTGTTTTATAAGGTTTATTTGATACTTTCTTTAAAACCCTATACAGAAATAAATTTTCCTAAAAGAAATACTATAGAATTTTATCCTAGGCTTTCCAAGTAATATTTTTCTTTCACAAAATTTCAACAATTAATATTCTAATCTTACTAATTTCATAAATTCAAAACCCTAAATGAATTCTAAAGAAAAAATTGAATTAAGAATTGCATGCACACACACCCACTTTCCCACAATCATTTTTCCAAAATTCTAACATGGAAAGGAATCGTAAACAACCAAATTATCGAGGTCTAACATGCACGAAGAAGACACTCATTTCAAAAATAACAAAAATACAACTACAAGGGTTTCTAAATCCTACCTCAAACCACCAAATGAATAAATGTGATGAAGACCAAAAGCGAAGACAAATCTAAGCTTGCACAGAAAATTCCTTCAATTTGAATCCTTCACCAAAATTCTCCAAACTTGTGTGTTTGAGAATAATTGCCAAACCTTCCCAATATAGGAATTGAATTCCACATGAAAATTTTCGAACTCAACTCCACTCACAACCTTGTTTTCATCAATTCCCTAATTCCTTCAATTTTAGATTTGAACTCAAGTCTCTTTTTCTTCCTTGTTTTTGTTAGCCCACTTAACTCAAAATTAACTAATTCTTTTTATTTATTTATTCCAATTTGACTGTGCAACTAAATTGCATTTAAATTAAATTAAATAATAATATTTAGTCTAATGTTATTTTTCCACATGTTATTTTATTTTTAATTAATAAATTACCTTTTATTCAAAAAGTTAAATTTTATACATAATTAAATTTTAAAGTGAATGTATTTAATAATCTTCATTAATTAAATATCCTTTTATTTCCATAATAAGTCATTTAATTAAATCATTAAATTTAATAAATGTATCTAATTAATTTCTATTAATTAAATACTCTCATATTTAAATAGCTAAAAATAGCAAGATCTAATTTATTTAAATTACATAATTAATCTAAATAAATTATCTAATTATAGCAATCATATCAACCAACCAGTAATCAATTGAACTTAAAGAACCATAACAATGCTCAAGGAAATGACTATAAACTCACATCACCTGGATGAATTCGAGAAGGGTAAAATATCATAATCTTGTCAACTATTTCAGGATAATAGAATGACTTAGGTTGGGATTTGGATTTGAACATTATCTCCCCTCTTTTACCATTGTGACTTATGATAGGGCACATTGATCCTGACAATTCAGGGAAGTCGATGCCTGGTACCTGAAAACTTGCATAAAAGATGAGTATGTATGTATATATATATATAGACACACACACACACACACATATACATAGATATATATATATATATATATATATATATATATATATATATATATATATATATATATATATATATATATATATATATATATATATATATATATATACATATACATATACATATATATATACATATACATATACATATACATATACATATACATATATACATATACATATATATATACATATATACATATAGATATGTATACACATATATATGTACACACACACACACACACACATATATGTGTATACATATATACACACACAGATATATATATATATATATATATATATATATATATATATATATATATATATATATATATATATATATAATAAGCAATGGTAGGGATCAGGACATCGTGTGAATCCCACAAGCAGGTAACTATGACTCTGTCCCTCAACCATATCAAACATGTCAAACAAGAAAGTAAAATCATACATGATAACCATACACATGCAAGTATGGGGTAAGTATAATCATAACCATAAAGATCATTTTAAAAATGTAAATCATCATCATCAAAATAACTAACATCATCTAATTGCAATATATAATATCCATAATTATTCAATCATCAAATCACCATGTAATGTCATGTACATCCAAAACCACATAATAACTGAAATATCAACGCACACATAAAAGTGGCCTAAAAGAGTTTTGCAATATAAAACTAAAAATAAAACTATGGGTGGGCACTACATCCACCCGCTAGAGTTAGGCTTACCCATGGAAGCACATACAAACAAATAGGGATATAAATCCTGTAATCTCATTATGTCATCCCAAGTTGCTAATGACTCATCAATAGGGTCCCATTGGACCCTTACCTTCTCAATGGTGTGATCCCCAAGGGTCAGATCTCACCACTAAAGAATGTGAATGGGATCCAAAGCCAATGTCCCATCCTCTACCTGCAAAGAATTATGGTAAATTACATGTACAACATCTGGTATAAACTATCTAAGTACTAAAACATGGAAAACATCATGAACATGAGACAAGATGGGCAACTAAGAAAGATGATAAGAAACTAGTCCTATCCTCTCAAGAATCTCAAAAGGGCCTATGAAATAAGGTGCAAACTTTGAACCCTTTCCATAAAGGATCAGACTCTTTTATGGATGCACTCTCAGAAAAACCTTAACACCAATAGAAAATTTCTTGTCCACTCTATGAGGATCTATGTATTTCTTCTACCTATCCTAAGCTATGGTCACATGCTCATAGATGCGCTCCACCTATTGTTCTATATCTCAAAGCATCTCAGGACCTAAAAGAATGTGATCCTCTAGCATATCCCAACTCAAAGGTGTATGATAAGGATGGCCATACAAAGCCTGAAAAGGCAACATACCAATTGAACTATGATACTCATTATTCTAGGTAAACTCAACCAAATATAAATAGTCCTCCCAGTGAGTCTGTCTATCCATGACATACATCCTTATCATATCTTCAAGTACCTGATTAACTCACTTTGTCTGACCATCGGTCTAAGGGTGATATGTCAAACTAAAATTTAGTTGTGCTCCAAGATCATGCTACAAAGAAGTACAGAATGTAGAAGTGAATACTAGATCCCTAGCTATCTGATATAATCCTATGCGGAATGCCATGTAGTCTCACAATATCCTACATAAAGACCCCAACTACAGTAGCTATTATATAGGATGATCTCATAGGAGAAAAGTGTTCCACCTTGGTCAACTAGTCAATGGTAACCATAATGGTATCATGTCTGTGGGGTGTCATAGGAAAACCTATGATGAAATTTGTTGAAATGATATCCCATTTCCATGATGGAATGAGACTAGGCTATAAAATTCCTTTTGGATGTTGGTGGTCTACCTTAACCCTCTAACACTCTAAACATCTCACCATAAAATAAAAAATGTCGCGTTTCATACAAGACCAATAGTATAGTTGTCGAAGGTCTTCATGGATCTTCTTAACACCTAAATGTGTCGAGTAAGGTACACAATGAGCCTCAGATAGGATCAAGGTATGAAGATCACCTAATGGGGGTACATATATTTAAATCATGTAACACAAAAGATTATCTAAATCAAAAACATATCCTAAAAACCTGCTCTCCAAAGGTCTCTTTGACTCAATCTCAGCTCTCACTTCCTTGTACCAAGTATCTAAAGGAAGTTCCTAGAGTATACGACTCCAAAAATATACACCAAGAGTCAAAGATGATATCTCATGTTTCCTACGACTTAAGGTGTCAGCTACTACATTTTCCTTACCCTGGATGTACTTGACCTCAAAATCATACTCACAAAGAAACTCCATCCATTTCCTTTGTCTAGCATTTAGATAAAGTTGGGTAAAGATATACTACAAGCTACAATGATCAATATGAAGCTCAAATCGATGTCCCAATAGAAAATGCCTCCATTGGAATAATGCATGAACTAGTGTTTCTAACTCAAGATCATGTGTAGTAAATTTTCATTTTCCTTGATTTTGTGAGATTCATATGCAATCACTCATCCTTTCTGCATAAGGACCGCTCCTATACCTTCCCAAGAAGTATTAACACACCACAAAATCACATGTAGGGTCTGGTAATTCTAGAATATGAGCATTGATCAGACACTTCTTGAGGTTTTGGAAAGCCTCTTCACACTTTTCTATCCAAATATACCTATTCCCTTTCCTCTGGAGATAAGTAATCTAATATGCAACACTAGAGAAGTCTTTGACGAATCTGTGATAGTATCCTTCCAAGCCCATGAAACTGCAGACTTTGGATACATTGGTGGGGGTTGGAAAATCTACTATAGCCTAAATCTTGGAAGAATCCACTAAAATACCCTCACCTAAGATTATGTGCCCCAAATACTGAACTTCAAACTAAAAGAAGTCACACTTCACTGCATTGGCATACAACTGATTGTCACGAAAACACTACAGAACTAGTCATAGATGTTCATCATGTTCTTCCATGTTTTTAGATATTATCAATATATCATCCAAGAAGATGAGAAAAAAATGGTCAAGGTAAGAATGGAATACTCCATTCATTAAGCACATGAAAATAGATGCATCATTTGTCAAACCAAAAGGAACTATTGCGAACTCATAATGTCCATAGCAAGTGTGAAATTTTGTCTTGTGAATGTTTGCATCATGAATATGCATCTGATGGTATTCTAACTTGAGATCAATCTTGGAGAATACCTTAGCTTCATTTATTTGGTCAAAGAGATCATCAATCATTGGCAAAGGTTACCTGTTCTTCATCATTACCTTGTTCAGTTGTCTATAGTCAATGCACAAGCGTAAAGATCCATCTTTCTTCTTAACAAAGAGTATAGGTGCTCCCCATAGAGAAACACTTAGATGAATTCTTCCCTTCACCAAAAGATTCTCTAATTTTAGCTTAAGTTCTCTCAAATAATAAGTGGTCATCCAGGTAAGATGTTCTAGATATAGGTTGTGCTCCCATAACAAGATCAATGCTAAAATCTATGTCACGCTTAGGCGCCATAGCCAAAATCTCACTAGGAAAGACATCAATGATTTATTGAAGTATAGGATGATCAAGGGTCTTTTCCTCTATTTCCACTTCATCAATATCATTCATAGTTATAGAAAATAGTTGACATCCCTTTTTCATGTTTTTCTTGAATTGCATAGCGTAAATCATGCGAAGAGATATAGGGCTTTAAATTTCCACTATCTCACAATCCTTGCCAATATCATCTTGGCATATAATTTTCTTTTGTCTACAATCAATGTTGGCTCCATGAGAACTTAACCAATCCATTCCAATGATAACATCATATGATCCCAAAGGAATCATATTAAGGTCTAATATGGTGGTGAATTCACCTAGGTCTAACTCATACTTATGCACTAGAGAGTCCGTCGATATCCTTGCCCTAGAGGCTAACTCTACTTGCCAACCAATGTCTTTCTTTACTATCACTAGACCGCATCTCTCTACTATAAAAAGGAGATATAAAATAATTTGTAGCTCCTAAATTAAATAAAATAGAAAGATAAATACCTCTAGCAGCACTAGAGTTCTCTACCACAGTACCTTGATGGTCTTCTTGACGATGGTCCACTACTGCAAATACCCTGTGAGATCTACCAACATCCCCTATAGCAAGCTCAGAAGCTGCAGGTCTCTATTGTAAAAAATGTGATGCATGTTGAGGGTAATTCACTACAATGTGACCATGCTTCCCAACCATTTTCTATACTGTGACCTCTCCTAGTAGAGGGTGCACTAGAATACTGGTAGCTACCTCTTCTCACAACTGAATGTGTTCTTTGTGTAGGCCAACTAGATTGGTTGTTCTTGTTGTGCAAAAAGTTATGAAAGTTCTTAGAGTGAGAACTGTCATTCTGTGTTGGAGGATTTGTTCCTGTTTGTTGTTTACTACAAAAATAGGGAGGGGGTTTCTTGAAGTTTTCTATACCTTGGTTCTGATTTTTTTATAGCTTGAATATGTACAAAATCTAGTCTGAACTACTATTTGTCTCCATGTCCTAGAGCCAAATTTACCTCAGCCAAAGTAGCCTTAATAACTTCTTCCTTGAGGGTCTTTGGTTTGAACACCTTAACCCCTCTAAGGATGCGACCATTAAGTCCCCTGATGAAATGTTGTAACATGAGTGGTGATTGATCATTGTATCTTGCATAGGGATTGAGGGTAATTCACTACAATGTGACCATGCTTCCCAACCATTTCCTATACTATGACCTCTCCTAGTAGAGGGTGCACTAGAATACTGGTAGCTACCTCTTCTCACAACTGAATGTTTTCTTTGTGCATTCTAACTAGATTGATTGTGCTTGTTGTGCAAAAAGTTATGAAAGTTCTTAGAGTGAGAACCATCATTCTGTGTTGGAGGATTTGTTCCCATTTGTTGTTTACTACAAAAATAGGGAGGGGGTTTCTTGAAGTTTTTTATACCTTGGTTCTAATTTTTTTTATAGCCTGAATATGTACGAAATCCAGTCTGAACCACTATTTTTCTCCATGTCCTAGAGCTAAATTTACCTCAACCAAAGTAGCCTTAATAACTTCTTCCTTGAGGGTCTTTGGTTTGAACACCTTAACCCCTCTAACGATGTGGCCATTGAGTCCCCTGATGAAATGGTGTAACATGAGTGGTGACTGATCACTGTATCTTGCATAGGGCTTGAGCTCAAAGAAATATCACTCATAATCCTGAATAGACATGGACATCATCTGTAGATTATGGAACTCATCTGCATGCTACTGCTACCACTAATTAGATGGGAAATGTTCACGAAAGTTTTTAAGGAAAATCTCCCAAGTGATAGTCTCCATAGTAAGTCCAATTTTCTACTCCTCAATTTTCCACCATGATGTTGCAAAATCCTCAAGGATCATAATGACACATCTAGCCTTAACATTGGTGTCAAACTTTTGCATGGTGAAACAAAAATCAAAAGCAATGAGCCAAGTCTCTACCTCAAATCTAGTGCCAAGACCATTAAAAGGAGGCGGTCATGATCTTAGAAGGTCTCTCATCTAATTGGCCTTTACAACTCCCTAAATGAGGGTAGTGTCCCTCCTTTTTAGACTCCTAGATCTTTGTCTCTCCTCATTATCAAAATGGTGTGATGCTTCTTGATCAACCTTGTTTTGCATAGGTAGGTGCTCTAAAATAGTCTAGAAAATATGCATAGCATTGAGTTCCCTTGAATCCCCATGGTGCTCTCCACCATCCTCTTCCCTTCTCTCCTCAACTCTCTGACTAATAGGAAGGCTAGGAAATATGCTTCTTCCACGTCCCGTATTACAGCTTCTACTTCGGCCCCTAACCTTAGATCTAGTCTTGGTAACCATCTTTCCTACAACATACAACAAGAAGGATGAAATAATTAAGACATGGAGTTGTAAAAATAATGGTCTGAAATACAAGAATGTTATATTTCTAAGTTTTGTTTTCAAATTTTAACTACTAGATAACTAATGGGCATACAAAATTCCCAGACCTCCCAGTGTTTGTAACATGGGCTCTGATACCAAGTGTAATTCCGTGCCAAAGAACCTAGGAGATATTAACCTAAAACATGTTGCTAAGTTTGCAGAATAACTTTTTTCTTAAATGCTTACAAACAATAATGAATAAACAAGAGAAAGTAAAACATAAAGTCCATAAGTACATAAACATAAACATAATCTCCATATTAAATTACACATCTCAAGGGTTCCTTGATGCAGAAACTATGCAAATAAAATTACATTTATCCCCTAACTCAACTATATATTACATCATAATTACACCTAAATAATAAAGTATACATAATCATCAACATCCACTACACATGTCACATGGTATGTAGGTAGAATTAAATACAAAGTACAAAATAGTGAAAGTACAAGAATAAGAATAAGTCTCCAAGAAGATAGGATAGGAAGTAACTACAACTAGGATCATCTAGCACTAGAACAAGGACATCATAGTCTCAAATGATAAAAGGATCACTACCTCCCGACCTTATGGAAACCTGTGGTTCCACTCGCACTATGTTGAGTAGATTGTTAGAATAACTAAGAGGGGCGTGAATTAGTTATCCATGGTCCCTATCACAAAATGTATATCCAAAAACAATTTACTAAAACTTTTGCATCTCGGTAACATAAAATAGTATTATGTTTATGATTTTACCAATTACCAGTTAATAACACAGAGTTCTTGCCGATCAAATCCAATATGCAACATGTAAAGTATGACAATAAACAATCATCACAACCAACACATAACACAAGAGATTTAACATGGAAACCCTGTGAAGGGAAAAACCACCTGGGACCGGCAACCCAAAAATTGTTCACTCTTCTGAAGTGAGGTCAATGAAGACCCAACCCTGTTAAAGGTTACAAACACACTATGAGGTGTGACCTTGTTAGGGGATTTTAGACCAATTGTTATTGTCCAACTAGCATTCACTATGGGGTTGACAAGATAAGAAATGTACACTCTATGAATGACATTACAAGATTTTCTAGTCCACTCTGTTAAGAGATTTATCTGTTTACAATGGTTAAAATGTAATAGTAGTTGATGTGATTACAACATAACTTCAATTGCATATTATCATATCTATGTTAAGCTCATTCAAATCCTTTGATCAATATATCAATTCCATTTCAATCAATATTTAGTAACTTACTATCGCTCGATTATAGCTTTCTGACACTCAGTAATCTCTGCAGTTTGGTTCTCCTTAACCAGTTTGATCAGGCATGCATGAAGCTTGTTCATATGATATCTCTACAATCTCCTTCTTCCAGCATGATTTCATCATGAAATCCTAGTCTCTTAAATAGACGAGTAAACAATTTTAATTCCATCCATTATATTTTTCTACTTAATCTCCTTTGTTGATTTTTCCACTTTAACCTTCCTCAGTTGATGTTTCAGTAACACTTTTTTTTTTCAATCCCTTAGATCTTCTTCGAATTATGTTAGTCATTGATCTTTGAAACAAACATTATCTTCAACTTTGTAATCATAACACTTTACAACTCATCAACTTCCATTGGCTAAACTAATCATTTAGTTCTTTTCTCCTGCTCGGTTAACAAAGAAATGTGTTGGTCAACACAGGCTCAGTTTATACTATGCTCGATATACACTACACTGCATCGGTGTATACTGAAATGCTTCTTTAATCGACAACACTGCTTTGTACATTTTTCTCTATCCTTCATCATAGATGAATGCAACATAATCAAGTCAATAACATAAGGTCATAGACTCATTCATAAGTTACCCAATGTATTCCTTATCCTCATCTATCATATCCATCTTCCTCATGTAGATATATCTGTTCTTCATCTCTTCTCTTCTTATTTCTACAGATGTTTGGGTATAGTAACTTACAAGATAAGTATTGTCAAAACTAGTTGACATCAATGACAACATATTAATGATTTAATCATCTTACATATCTAATCAGCAACTTAGTGATCTTAAATCATAGATCTTCAAGTCATACAAATTATTCAAATCAATTGTAGTTCATCAATCTCTCCCTTTGGCATTGATGGCAACACAAGCAATATGAAATATGCCATACACATACCAAACATGTATTCTACAACTCTGTCAACAAATATTGTAACTTGGTACAAGATCTCCCTAGCTTAATATGTTTAATCACTATGTTACATAAAAGCATTTGCAAGTGCAGACTAACTTCTACAGATATGATCTTTTCAGCTCGTAAGTTTTCTTATGTTCTTAGTAACTGATCTTCAATGCTCTCCCTTTTTTGTATCTCTCTCCCTTTGTCTTTGGCTTCATATTCTTCATATTGATCTCTCTCCCTTTGACAGCAATGCCAAAGAGCAATAAAAACATACAGCTCTATAGTAGCCATGTAACTCTTTGATGTCTGGTGCATTCTTTGTATCTTGGTATACTGATGTGCAAATCCATTCCAGTACTTCAACCTTTCACAACCTTAGACAGAAGTCCAAAGTGTGAACTCTGCTACATCAACATGTATGATCTTCTGATAAGATTAGGCTGATGCAACCTCCAGATCACCTTAGTGACCGGTAGATAGGGGACAGACCCCAAGTCTAGTCCTCAAGTATTCATATGTATCCTTTGGTAGAGGCTTTGTAAATATGTCAGCAAGTTGTTCTTTTGATGTAACAAATTCTAGCTTTACTTGCTTCTCCTATACTTGTTCCCTTAATTAGTGATACTTAATAGATATATGCTTTATTTTAGAGTGCATCACTAGATTCTTTGAAATATTAATAGCACTAGTGTTATCATAATATATAATTACCGGCTCAATGATTACCTCATTCATACCTTCCAACACTTGCTTGATATATACAATATTTGAATAGTTAGTAGCAGTAGCAACATACTCTGTTTTAGTTGTAGACTGGGAAATGCAAGCTTGTTTCTTACTTGTCCATGTAACAAGTCTTTCACCAAAGAATAATGCTCCTCCGGTGGTACTCTTTCTATCATCCACATTTCTAGCCCAATCAGCATCGGTGTATACCTTTAGTTCAAACTCACCTTTCTTAGGATACCACAGTCCATAATCTTTAGTTTTCTTTAGGTATCTTAAGATTCTCTTTGTAGAAACCATGTGTGACTCTCTAGGGTTTGCAGAAAATCTAGCAACTATTCCAATAGCATGTGTTATATCAGGTCTACTATGAACTACATACATTAACTTACCAATCATGGATCAGTACAGTGTTTGGTTTACCTCAGTAGTTCCATCTTCTTTAGTCAGTTTACATCCAGTAGCCATCGGTGTTCCTACAGGTTTAGCATCTTCCATGCCAAATGTCTTCAATACTTCCTTTATATATTTAGATTGTGTGATGAATATACCATCATTCTACTAAATCACTTGTAAGCCTAGAAAGAACTTAATCTCTCCAAACATAGACATTTCAAATTCACTTTTCATTTCATCAGCAAATGACTTACAAATATGATCTTTTCCTCCAAATATTATGTCATCCATAAATATCTCAGCAATCAAGATAGTATCATCAAAATTTCCTTTCATGTACAGATTATTGTTCTCACTAGTTCTAACAAATCCAATACTCAGCAAATAGTTATGCAGCCTCTCATACCAGGCTCTCGGTGCTTGCTTTAAACCATATAAAGCTTTATGTAATCTACATACCATATCTTTGTTTTCTGGATCAACGAACCCTTTATGTTGTTCTATGTAGACTTCTTCTTGAAGTATCCCATTCAAAAAAGCAAATTTAACATCCATTTGGTAAACTTTGAACTTTTTGTGTGCAACATATGCAAGTAACATTCTGACTCCTCATCTAGAAATAGGTGTGAAAGTCTCACCATAATCTATTCCTTCATCCTATGCATATCCCTTGCATACTAACCTAGCTTTGTTCCTTGTTACCTCTCCATTCTCATTAAGCTTGTTTCTAAATATCCACTTAGTACCGATAACATTCTTGTCCTTAGGTCTAGTTACTAAACTCTAGTTTTTTTTCTTCTCTATCTGTTCTATTTCCTCTTTCATTGCATTAACCCATTCATCATTTTCTAATGCAACTTTTACATTCTTCGGTTCATATTCGCAAACTAGACATGTACCTTGTCTTGCTTTACTTCTTGTTTGCATGCCAGCTTGTCTATCTCCAATGATTTGTGTCTCAAGATGATGTCTTTTGAAAAATCTTACCAGTATCTAATCTCTTCTTTCTTGTTCATCTTGTGCAAGTTCATTTGCTTGCTTAGTAGATGCTTCCTGCCCATCAGTTTCCTTTTCTTGTTCCTTGGTATTATTTTCCTGATGACCGATTGTCACTGTCTGCGGCATCGGTAGGTACTCTAGTTTTTCAATGTAAGTGAATCTATCATAGTCTTCCAATTCCTTTTTTCTTTCTTCTGCATTCTTATCATCAAACTCATCAACCCAAACATTATTACTTTCAATCATTTTATTAGTTACTTTGTTAAGACACTTGTATGCTTTACTTTTAGTGGAATATTCCAAAAATATCCCTTCATCACCTTTTGAGTCAAACTTCCCATTTCTTTCATCTTTTAGAATAAAGCATTTACTTCCAAAAATACTGAAATAACTTACTGTGGGTTTGTGACCAAACCATAACTCATAGGGTGTCTTATTAGTGTCCTTCTTCAGTTGTACTCAGTTCAGAACATAAACAGTTGTGTTGATTGCTTCTCTCCAATATATCTAAGCAACATTCTTTTGCAACATCAGTGTCCTTGCACAGTCAACGATTGACCTATTCCTCCTTTTAGCTATTCCATTTTGTTGTGGTGTCCTCGGTGTAGAGACCTATCTTTTAATACCATGCTCATTACAAAAGTTAGTAAATTCATCAGAAATAAATTCACCACCTCAGTCAGATCTTAAGCATTTCAATTCTTTACCAGTCTCTTTCTCAACTTTTTCTTTATACCACTTGAACATCTTAAATGCCTGTGATTTTTCCTTCAAGAACATGACTATCATTAATCTAGTATAATCATCAACAAAAATAATAAAATATCTGTCTCCATAGTAACTTTGAGTTCTCATAGGACCACATAGGTTGGTATGCACTAACTCAAGTAATTTCTTTGTTCACTAATCTTTACTTTTGAAACTAGATTTTGTCATTTTACCTTTCTAACATTCATGACACATAACATGATCAGGCTTAGATAAGTTAGGCAGACCTCTAACCTTTTTCTTTTTACTGATCTTAATCATGTTACCGAAATTCACATGACATAACCTTTTATGCCACAACCATGCATCTTCATCTTTCATCATTAAACAAGAAGATTGATCATTATCAAGATAAAACAAATTACCTCTCGATTATGTTCCAGTTCCAATAAGTCTTCCTTCATCATCAAATATCTTCACTTTCTTGCTCTCAAAAGAAACTCGGTGGCCTGAATTGTTCAGTTGTAACACACTTAGCAAATTATAGTTTAGACCTTTTACCCAATAAGCATTGTCACATTTAATTTTATCATTTATCATCAGGGATCCTTTTCCTCTAACCATACAAGGTGCATCATTACCCATTCTAACAGATCCTCCATTGTGTTCTTCAAGATGATCAATTTTTTCTTCATCACCAGTCATGTGATGTGTACAACCACTATCTATGATCCATGTATCATCTTTATTAACCTTAGAGATAAGTGTTGTCTCTACATACCTCTCATCTTCCTCTGAGTTATCCTTCATTGCAACAAATACTACCTCCACATCTTCATCAGTGTCGGTATCAGTGACATCTTCTTCTGCAATGTATCACACCTTCTTTCCTTTATCATTATTGTTTCAGTTGTCTTTGTTTTAGTGTCGGTAACTTTTGTTGCCTCTTCTCCCATAGCTTCCTTCACTAGATCGTTCTTTGTTTATGTCATCATCTTTCCTGTGTAGACATCTAGCAGCAATATGACCAACCTCTTTACAATTAAAGAATGCTAAAGGTAATTTACCTCTATATCTTCCTTTACCTTTAGGTAACCTTCTAGCCATAAGAGCTTCAAGTTCATCAAGCTCATCATCAGTATTGCTGTCACTAGATCATCATTTTTATTTCTGCTACTAGACTTACCAATCTTCAGAGAAGACATAAAAGTAGATTCAATAGATGGTACAACACTATTATCAAAATTATCAGTTCAAAGGTTGTAAGCTTACCAATTAGATTATCAAGAGTAAGGTTGTTACCATATGCAAACCTAGTTTCATGAATTGCAGATATTTGGATTGCATAAACTGGCAATAAGGTCCTGAGAACTTTTCTTACCACTGCCTCTTCATCAATAACACCATCAGATGCTTGAATAGCATGGACTACCTCTTTTAGTCTATTTGTGAACTACACAATATTTTCTCCTTCCTTCATCTTCATATCATTGAATCTACCCCTTAAGCTTTCAGCTCTGGCTCTTTTTACATTCACATCACCACTATAAACTCGAGCAAGTTTATCCCACATATCTTTAGCAATAGTACAATTTTTAATATCTTTAAATTTGGCATCTGTATAGGCAACAACAATCTCCATCATAGTAACATTATGTTCATGCCTATCTCTTAGTTGATCAAGGGTCAAGGTACCAGTGGGCAATGCAATGTAGTTATTCTCTATTAGTGTAAGGGTAGAATTCCCAATTCCAGATACATGCAGCTTCATTCAGCTTTTCCATACTATGAAGTTATCCTTGTTCAGCTTTGGCCCTTTCCTCTTATACACTTTGAGATCTTTGTGCTGAAGTCCTTAAAACTCTGTTCCAAGCAACCAATGCTCTGATACCAATTTTTAGAATAACTAAGAGGGGGGTGAATCAATTATCCACAGTCCCAATCACAAAATGTATATCCAAAAACAATTTACTAAAACTTATGTAGCTTAGTAACATAAAATAGTATTTTGTCTGTGCTTTTACCGATTACCAGTTAATAATATATAGTTCTTACCGATCAAATCCAATATGCAACATGTAAAGTATGACAACAAACAATCAACACATAACATAAGAGATTTAACGTGGAAACCCTGTGAAGGGAAAAACCACCTGGGACCGGCAACCCAAAAATTGTTCACTCTTCTGAAGTGAGGTCGGTGAAGACCCAACCCTGTTAAAGGTTACAAACACACTGTGAGGTGTGACCTTGTTAGAGGATTTTAGACCAATCGTTATTGTCCAACCAGCATTCACTATGGGGTTGATAGGATAAAAAATGTACACTCTATGAATGACATTACAAGACTTTCTAGTCCACTATGTAAGAGATTTATCTGTTTACAATGGTTAAAATGTAACAGCAGTTGATGTGATTACAACACAACTTCAATTGCAGATTGTCAGATCTATGTTATGCTCATTCAAATCCTCTAATCAATATATCAATTCTATTTCAATCAATATTCAGTAACTTACTGTCGCTCGGTAATAGCTTTCTAACGCTTGGTAATCTCTGCAGTTCGGTTCTCCTTATCCAGTCTAATCAAGCATGCATGAATCTTGTTCACATGATATCTCTGCAATCTCCTTCTTTCGACATG